>JAVTVY010022450.1:0-92710 GCA_036873755.1 Hanleya hanleyi | reverse complement strand
AATATGCATTCACATTTACTCATTTACTCAGTTACTCAATATCTACTCAGTTACTCAACATATACTCACATTTACTCAGTTACTTAATATATGCTCACAGTTTCCCACTGTATACTCAGTTACTAAATATGTACTCACAGTTACTCAGTATCTACTCACAGTTACTCAATATCTGCTGACAGTTGTTCATTTACTCACAGTTACTCAATATCTACCCACAGTTACTCAATTACTCACAGTTACTCAGTATATACTCACATTTACTCAGTTACTCAATGACTCAATTTACTCAGTTACCCAGTAATTATTCAGTTACTCAATATATACTCACAGTTACTCAGTATATACTCACATTTACTCAGTTACTCAATGACTCATTTACTCACAGTTACTCAATATCCACTCACATTTACTCAATATATACTCGCAGTTACCCAATTACTCACAGTTAGTCAGTATATACTCACATTTACTCAGTTCACCGCAAATATTACAAGTCACGAGTAACGACTTGGATTTGAATTGAGGTTGGTTGTTGATAAATAATTCCGCTAAACCAACCACCCAGGAGTCATTTAAACAGAGACGCGTGTTCAAGGCAACGCGAAATTTATAGGGTGTACTGTCTGGGAAGTATCACAACGAATCTTTGCTACTAACAATAATGTAGTGATCCATTTGGACGACTGGGGCTAAAAGATCAATGATGTGCTTTTATAGGGATCAAGGACCAAGCGATGTAAGATTATGCTGGCTTTCTAGAACATTCTGTATGGCGATGTCGATTTTAGGGGTACTGTCCTTGACGAGGGTCCACTGAGTAGGTGTTAGGACGAGTCCTTTAATGGAAGCTTTACCGTTGAGGAAATAGCGTAGATCCACCCTCAGCGTCTTGGCATATAAGCAAACAGTACTGATGCAATCATTTACATAATCACAAAATCACTGATGCAATCATTTACACAATCATACAATCACTGACGCAATCACAAAATCACTGATGCAATCATTTACATAATCATACAATCACTGATGCAATCATTTACATAATCATACAATCACAGATGCAATCATTTACACAATCATATAATCACTGATGCAATCTCAAAATCACTGATGCAATCATTTACATAATCATATAATCACTGGTGCAATCATTTACATAATCATACAATCACTGATACAATCACTAAATCACTGATGCAATCACATAATCACTAACAATCACTACATACACTTACACATTCACAGACTGAATCATGGGAGTCCATTGTTCTGCTTAGACGCGTCTGTACTTGTCGAGAATTAAAGACAAAGGGACAGGAGTATTAACAATAGTATGATTCACCACGGGGGCACGTTTGTCGAGAACTAGAGACAAAGAAGCAAGCAATAACAAAAGAATACGGGTTTTCGCAATACTGTGGGCAGAAAAATTTTTAGCTATGAAGACAATCGATAGCGTGACTCATCGCTCTTCGTCTATGAGGAGACTGCCTAGACAAGTTTGAACTTGTCGAGAATTAAAGACAAAGGAGCAGGCAATAACAATAGTATGACTCACCACTCTTTGTTTATGGGGAGTCTATTGTGCTGCCTAGACGCGTCTATACTTGTCGAGAACTAACAAAGCAGCAGGCAATAACAATAGAACAAGGGTTTTCCTAATGATGTCATGATCTAAAAATAGAACTGAGGTGATATATAAACACAAGGAGTATTAAATAACAAAACAATGAGCAGACGTAACAGGGGATACTATGTATCACCGGGCCGCCACGCAGCGCGCGCGTGTTATCCGGACGCGCGCGCGGATTATCTGCGATTGTGTGCGCGGGTCAAAGGTCACATCCAGGTCAAAAGGTCACCCTTCCGACCCTAAGGGTTTTCCCAATGATGTCATGATCTAAAAATAGAACTGAGGTGATACCACATATGAAAACGGGGAGCAATACTTATAAGTAACAAAACATATTATGTAAAAAAACAGGGAGCAATACATATTAAGTAACAAAAAAGTGGGGAGCGGGATTATTACATATAACGTTGAGTCAGAACCCCCCAAACATCTTCTACTAATATTGAGAAGAGGTTTGGACCAGAAGATAGTCCTGTCTGCTTTGGAACAGTACGTTATTGATTGGTCTAAGCGAGAAAAAGTTGAACCTACAGTACTCGCTGATTGGCTGGACCTCACCAAGAGCAAGGTCGTTGAAACAATCCGCCATATTGACAGAAGTAGCCTTCCCCAAGCAAAACAAGTACTGAGAACCCCCAATTCACAAGAAGTTCTAGCAAATCTCCAGAGTAAATTCGTCATAGTCCCAGCAGACAAAGCTCCAAATAATATAATATTCAGATGTAAATATTACTATTACCAGGTACTGGTTGAAGAACTGAGTGTAAACATATCGTCATCAAATACGTCTACTTACTCTCAAACTGCATTTACTCTGGAAGATTTATTTAACAATCACAAAACGTTTCTCAAGGAAAGAGGTATTTGTATTCCAACCAAACATAATGATATACCAAAAGTATACTGGACCCCCAAAATGCATAAATCACCATACAAAGCTAGATTCATAGCTGATTCTAGAAGCTGCACCACCAAGCTTCTTTCAACCATGTTGACGAGGGCCCTTCAGGAGGTAAAAACATGTTGGGAAAGGTATTGCGTCACTATATCTAAAAACGCTGGCATTGAATATATGTGGATATTGAAAAACTCAAAATGTCTTAAGGAAGAACTTCATGCTAAAGGTCACATACCGTATAGACATGTATCCACATGGGATTTATCGACTCTCTATATTACAATCCCTCATCAGGACCTTATTGACCGTCTAAGTTCATTAATAGTATCTGTGTTCAAGAAAACTGATCGTAGATATAGTAATGTCGGATGTCATAAAGTATTCTTTAGCTCTACATACAGGAGATATCATTCATGGGATGTTTCTTTGTTTAAAGAGTTGTTTGAATTTCTCATTAACAATATCTATGTGAAATTTGGCAACACAATATATCAGCAGCATTTAGGTATTCCAATGGGTACTAATTGTGCACCCCTGTTGGCTGACCTATATCTGTTCTCTTATGAATATGACTATATGTAGACGCTTTCAGAAACCGATCCATTCAAAGCCCGTTCCTTCTCATTCACCAAACTCTATATAGACGATCTTCTCACTGTGGATAATCGCTATATAAATGACGCAGTGAAGGATATATATCCACCTTCACTGGATTTGAAGGAAACTACAGATAACCCTACAGGCACATCATATTTAGACCTATATCTCTATAAAAGTGAAGCGGGCCTTCTCCCTCGTCGACTGTATGACAAAAGAGATGATTGCAATTTCGACATCGTAAACTATCCCTTTCTGGACAGAAATATTCCAGTGGGACCTGCATATGGCGTATACATATCACGCCTATTAGCATTTGCTAGATTCTGTGTTAAATGTGACGATTTTAATCGTCACAAAACATTTTTGCAGAAACTTATAAAACAGGCTACACAACCAAGCGCCTCCATTCAAAGTTTCTCAAATTTGGCGATACATATCGCATGCTGATAGCAAAATAGGAGCGTGGCGTGTATGATCTGTGGCGTTACGTTTCGTAACTTGTGTCTGGTTTCGCTTGACCCGGGGTTAGGGGCCTTATGAACCCATGTACTTCAAGATCCTCATGGTACTCATATGAACAGTCACAATCAAAGCGTGACTGAGATACATCATTCTTTAGATGACGACTTTACAACGAATATTATGAATTAAGAATATTGATCAGCGATACGGATTTGATATTTTTGGAAGATCATGATGTCTTGCCGGCATCACTGAAAATTGTTGACCGCTCCTCTCTTGCAGGAAACAGGCCTATGTTTATGTATACTATGATTGTCTTTATGAAATTGATGCTAATACTGTTATATGGAATATGGAATAGGTCTTTGAATTATGGACGCGGATATTCTCTAATGGACTACGGCTGAATTATGAATGACGGACCAGACGCTTGTAATTATGTGCGACACAATAGTGAGACGAGGTTTGGACCAGTATTCATGAAACTGATTTGTCCCGACATGTTGTCGGTCACCTCGCTCGGATATATTTGGCATTTATTCCCACAACTGAGCCCAGTAATTACCGTTTGGCGCGAATGATCCTTTTTAACAGAATTCATTCAAAGTTTGCACAAACATCTACCCTATTCACACGGTCAAGTCACATCAAACCGGCTAAACTATAGCGATTTTGGTGGATTAATCAATATCTCTTCCCATTAAAGACCTGATATTGTATTCTGTCCTCTTAGCATGTTGTCGTTCAGAATACTTAACCTAATCGTACAGCCTCAAGAAATAAAGTGTTCGCTTGTAGAAGCTATCACGTTTACTAATAGTAGTTGCATTCGATAAGAATATGTTTCACTGTTTTCAGACGCCGCGCTGGCCGGCTTTCTTTTGATGTTGCCGCAGTATGGACATTGTGACACCACAATACGGGATAGATATATGGACTGATCTTTGGTGTAAAGCTTGGGCTAAACGGAGACGGTGGCCCTATTCCCCCTCCCCGACGGCAAGTGGATTAGTCCAGATGCTACCGTGTTGTCATAATGCTATTAAATATTCATAGCATGGGCACTCAGAACATCAAATTCAATTGAAATACAAGCGTCTAATCCGTCATTCAATATTCAGCGGTCGTCCATTAAAGAATTTCCGCGTCCATAATCCAAAGATCTAATTCGTCTAATAAAACCAAATTAAAAGGATAAATCATAGTATCAATAAAACTAGGTTAATTTCCTGCGAGACAGAAACGGTCAACAGTTTTTAATGATGACAGCAAGACATCATTATGTTCCAAAAATATCAAATCAGTATTTTTAATCCATATGATATACGGTGTCGTTATGTAGAGTATGATGAATCTCATTCCCGCTTTGTGACTGTTCATATGAACACTATGAAGACCTTGAAATACATAGCTTGATACGGCCCCCAGTCCCCGGTTATGCGGAATTACACACAAGCTACGAAACGTACCACTAAAGATCTACACATCAGCATTATATGTGTATCGCCATTTGAGAAACTTTGACTGTAGACGCTTGATGATATAGCCCTGTTTTACAAGTTTCTGCAATAATTTTTTTATGACGTTGACTAAAATCGTCACATTTAACACAGGATCTAGCAAATGCTACCTCTCGTATAGTACTGTCCAGATAAGGATAGTTTACGATGTCGAAATTGTAATCATCTCTTTTGTCGTAAAGTCGACGACAGAGAAGGTCCGCTTCATTTTAATAGAGATATAGGTCTAATTAAGATGTGCCGCTAGGGCCATCTGTAGCTTCCTTCAAATCTAGTGAAGGTGGATATATATCCTTCACTGTGTCATTAATATAGCGATTGTCCACAGCAAGAAGATCGTCTATATAGCGTTTGATGAATGAGAAGGAACGAGCTTTGAAATAATCTGTTTTTGAAAGCGTCTGCATATAGTCGTATTGATAAGAGAATAGATATAGGTCAGCCAAAGGAATACCCATTGAAATATCTAAACGCTCTTGGCATATTGTATTGCAAAATTTCACATAGATATTATTAATGATAAATTTGAGCAACTCCCATGAATGATATCCCTTGTATGTAGTAGAGCTAAAGAATGCTTTATGGAAATACGTAAGATCTCATATAGTGACATGTACGATTGAGGAGCATTGATAAGATATTAATCTATTAACATTGGGCATATCTGTTTTTACTTTCGGCAAATCGGCGTTGTTTCAACGTCGTTAGTTGATTGTAGATTGTAAAAATATTCGCCATTTTGACTTATTTTCTTAAAAAAGGATATTTAACGCTCCTTCCGTATAGCGCTTTCATGTGTCCAATTGTAAGTCCTGGTACGACTTCTCTTCATTTAGTTGAGATTATGTCTCTCGATACAAATTGGGGTCATTTCTTTTCCAATGATATGCTTTGTGCCCTGGGTCGCTTTAAACAATTTGCTCATTCAGTTTGAAGTGGGTTCCTTCTCAAGCGTCCTTCTCATCGAATATTTCCAGGCTGTGAATTGATTGGTATGGATTTCTCATATAGGATAAGAGAAAATTATCATGTTGTTTCTGCTTTAACCAATCCCCATTATCGGGGTATAGGTTGGAAATGGTGTATCTATCTCGTTCGACCAACGACGAGATATTGGTCATGTTTTCTCAAATTGGTCATGCATTGAAGAGTAGGTTCATTAGACTGTTGAAGCTATTCGTACAAACGAGGCGCCAGTTCCGACCCTCCAAAGTGAATTTTCATCTGTTTCAAAAGGAAATGGTTTGGTTGGCAAAATCATCATCAGGATCGCAGTACAAATTTTACTTATTTTACCTTTGAATAGCAGATTAAGGAAATGAAATGCTAATCAGCACTCGAGTTACGAATTTACGTAGTGAGCGCTGTGCTCGCAAGACATGTTCAGGTCATGGTAGGGATCAGATCAGGATCGCTTTAAAATTGTCTGTATAATTTATTAACAAACTAACTTAGCTGGGGAGTAACTTAGCTGAACTATAGAGAATATAAGATAACATTTCTTAATGAGAGGTGCCAGTTCCGACCCACTGTCGGCAGTTCCGATCCAGTCTCGTTTTGACATTGACCTTTGACTCAGATATAAACGAATGTAATCGTCACCATAACTTTTCCTCCAAAATAGGGTCCTAGCTGCATATTTCGTTCTGCATGTCTTCATCTCATAAGCGAACATTTGGCGTTAAAAAATGCGGGTTGGGGAGATAATGATATGGTGGAGCTGATCATATTGGCAAGATAGATTGTACACTGAAATAACTCTGATGGCTAATAAGCGTATACTTACTAAAAATGATGTTAAATCAATGGTACTCTGTACATGTCACTCGACAAATATATGTAGGATTATTGTTTCGGTGGGAAATTTAAGCCGCACGACGTCGGATTTTACAAGTTAGTTTTCCTCGGTATTCTTGCATTTACCAGTTTTCCCCATGTTAAGGCGTTTACTCCATCAGACGTCCATGATGCTCATCCATTAGTTCAGATGAGTTGCTGGAGCTGGTCTGTCATCACAGTTTCCGAGCTAGCGTATCTAATTCCGCTTAAGACGATACTAGGTGTGGATACTTCAGTCTCCACATGAATAGCTGCAATAAAAGCGCGGTTGAGATACTAAGGCTACGTCCGAGATGCAACGTATTCTCGGGTCTGAATGTTGGGTGTCGACAAATTCTTTCCTGTAGAGTCATATGGTCGCTTTTTAGTCGCCAGACGTCAATATTTCCCACCTCTTGCATATCGCTCCAATTTATTACCTGTATATGATGGGATTCTGCTCGTGGACTATTAGTCCCCAAGGCCCGCCCTCTGTACGTTTCACTCGACAAATATATGTAGGATTATTGTTTCGGTGGGAAATTTAAGCCGTACGACGTCGGATTTTACAGGTTAGTTTTCGTAGGTATTCTTGCATTTATCAGGTTTCCCCATGTTAAGGCGTTTACTCCATCAGACGTCCGTGATGCTCACCCTTACTGTCCAGAAGTGTCACACTTCATGTGAAGTGTGCCTAGAAGTGCCTCTGAAGAGTACACTTGAAAGGCACTTCAACGACAGAGAAAAATATTGGCACACTTCAAATTACAAGCGTCTAGTCCGTCATTCATAATCCAGCCGTCGTCCATTAGAGAATATCCGCGTCCATAATCCAAAGACCTATTCCATTTCCATATAACAGTATTAGCACCAAATTCAAAAAGACAAAAGTATACATAAACATAGGCTTGTTTCCTGCAAGAGAGAAGCGGTCAACAATTTTCAATGATGCCGGCAAGACATCATGATGTTCCAAAATATCAAATCCGTATCGCTGATCAGTATTCTTAATCCATAATATTCGTTATAGAGTCGTCATCTAAAAATGATGTACCTCAGCCACGCTTTGATTGTGACTGTTCATATGAGTACCATGAGGATCTTGAAGTACATGGGCTCATACGGCCCCTAGCCCCGGGTTAAGCGGAATTATACTTCATTGGAAAAAGGCAGTAGTCAAGGGACTCCTCAAAGACACTTCACGGACTTTGTCAATTTCATAACAAAAAATGAGGGACTTCAGAGACACTTCTGAGACTTTGTTTTTGTTCGGCATAATCCAAGGTACTCCTCAAAGACACTTCTTGGACTTTGTCAGTTCTTCAGCAAAACTTAGGGGACTTCAGAGACACTTCTGAGACTTTGTTTTTGTTCTGCATAATCTAAGGTACTCCTCAAAGACACTTCTTGGACTTTGTCAGTTATATAGCATAACCTGGGGGACTTCCCCTTGCAAAAATATCTTCTAGCATCCTATAAGATTTTGAAAAATCCTAAAGATTCTAAAAAATCATATGAGCTTCTAAAATATAAGAGTCTGAAAAATCCTATAAGATTCTGAAAAAATTCTATTATAATAGATTCTGAAAAATCCTATAAGATTCAATCCAATAGGATTTCTAGATTATTGGAATTTTCTCACAAACTGTTACAGTAACATAACATTATAAATTAGAACTACATGTTTACAAGTTTCAGTTATATTAATTAACTCTGGGAATAACCCAGCTTAAAGTTGGCTGATTTGATTTCACTCAGTGACATCAAATCTCATTTCAATGAAACCACCAAACATCAGATTTGTACTTCACATTTCAAAATAGCTACAACTGTGTAAAATATTCACATGTGGGTACTGACATATTACTCAGAAATGTGAACATATTTTTTGATATTTTAAAGTGATCAGTACTATGGGTTTCTATTTGAATAGAATACAGACATTAATAACACCAGTCTCTCACATATTAGATAAGAAATCTTGTTGAATTCAGATTTTATAGTCATTCCAAATCCATGATTTTATAGTAAAATTGGACAAAATGGCAAAATATTTTTAGAAGAATCAGTTCTAACATAATGTCAGCAACAAAAAAATACCCATTAAAGAATACTTTATATTATCCTCTTCATCATTATCACTAAGAATAATATATATAATTTCTGTTTCAAAAAATCTTTATATTCTGAACTGTCTTTGCCAAAATGAGTGGAGTTATCTGCCCTTGAAAATTTAATTGAACACTGGGGGCGCCACCAGACGATAACAATCAAAATGGCTGACCTCTCCAACTGCAGAAATCAGATGGATTTATTCCTGTTAAGCTAGAACTATGGAGGTTTGAAGAACTGTATTTCAGATGGTGATGATAGCAGCTAGTGATATGGTAAGTAACTTATAAATATAACTAAAATTTTTCTGTTTTTCATAACTTAATAAGCAAAGAACTGGGCTGAACAGTGATGTAGACCTGAGAGTCTCAGCTATTTATGTTATCAACAAGTTTCCCTTGACATATTAAAAAATTGATATTGGCCTCAATAAATATTTTGCTATATGGACTGCAGGTTAATGTACTCCACCTTATAATTGCAGTCAAATTTAATGGGTCATGTAACATGGCGAAATATCCATATCTCTGTCCCAATATCACTTTCAGATCTATCCAGGTTGATCAAGGCAGTGTGGATTAAATGCCATTGTTATGATTGTGTGAATTGTCAGCTTGGAAACACCAGGCTTGGGGACCTCATATGAAGATTGGCATGCACCCCTGGAGGAAATCCCCTGAGGGTGAGATATTTTTATCACAAAACTGTTCAGTTCATGTCAAAACAGGTGGATTTAACTGGTTGGGGGGATGGTAGCTCTAAATAAATTATCTTGTTGTTTTGATTTTTTATTGATTCATAAATTGTATTGATTTTTTCCCTTGCAGAATGTAGAATATTCCCATACCAGATTTTTGACAAAATGGTAAAGAAATAAGTTTTAGAATATATTGATAATAAAATGTTAGCATTACCTGTTTTAGCTGCAATCAGAAAAAGTATAATCAATTATGATTAGACTTAATTTTTATCATTATAACAGGCTATATTTTCCTTGTCTATTGATTGCACTGCTCATATACCAAAGCTAAGGATCTTCACACTTCAATTGTACAGTTTTACCCACATCTTGAGAAATGAGAATATTTCATTTCATACATTTATTTCATTTAAAAAATTTAAGAATACAATTTGAAGTTAATAAGCATTTATTTGTTATTTGAAGTCTTGCATGAAGATTTAGTTGAACCAGGAATTAAAAAAAGACAAATTATCAAAATCCACATGATTGTTTCTAATGGCTTCTTTGTCAATACTTTCATAATTCCAGAATACAGCTGCAACAAGGAACTCGGCTCACTTCAAGCAGCCACTCGACTGATGGGAAATTTAATGAGCACACCTACATGCAGGTATGGTTGATTTCTTCATAGTGTATATTGGCTAGAACATCACACAAACTGTTTATCTCCATTGTTGTATATCATGGAGTACTAAAGAAAGGATACTAGACATCTTCATCAATCTTTTGTAAATCGTAGGGATGTGTTCCATTCTTTATCCTTTATGGTAGTCAACCTATTCAATCATCCCGAGTGTATTACAAAAAAAAAAAAAAAAAAACTGGATTGCATGTCATATGGAACCATATATACAACTGATCAGGTTTTAATTATATGCATGTATTTATCGCCACAGGCCAAGAAGTTCACAATTCCGACTGGTGGGTTTCAGCGTTGGGTTACGTCTGAGTGGACCTCAGGGCAACTGAAGTAAACTATCCTTCGAAAGATCTGCTGCTTCAAGTTCAAGTTGGAAAAGAACACGGTCACCCTTGAATAATAATACTGCAATAAATTCTCATACCAAAGACTGCATGTAAATGCATACAAAAAAAAAGAACTGTGCTGTATTTTGTCTCAAGGATTTGTGCTAGCGGTTTATTGTAAATATTTTATGATGTACTGTTCTGTCTCACTCTGTATTTTCTCTGAATAAAACTTTCTGTGCTCAAATATATATTTGTGTATTCTTTTCTGGGAAAGTAAATATCTCGTGGCTTTACATACCTTTTCATCACACGGATTTGCTATGATACTAAAAAGGTACTTCAAGAGCACTTCAGAAGTGCATATGAAAGGTATCCTGCTGTAGAAGAGTGGATGAAGTGACTTGCCATATAAGGACATTGAAGTGCCTCAAATATTCTAATTAGGTACTTCAAGAGCACTTCAGAAGTGCCTATGAAGGTTACCCTTCTGTGGAAGTGTCTATGAAGTGCCTTTGCAGTACCTAATTAAAATATTTGAGGCACACTTCTAAGTGACTTCATTGTGACTTCATTGTGACTTCAATGCCCTTATATCGCATTGCTACAAAACAATACCCACACTGCAAGCACACTTCTGACTCTGAGCCTTGCACTTCAAGGTTGAAATATGGCCACACTTCAAAGTTACTTCAAAGTTACTTCAAAGACACTTCTGGACAGTAAGGGCATCCATTAACATCAGATGAGTTGTTTGAGCTGATCTGTCATCACAGCTCCCGAGCTAACGTATCTAATTCCGCTTAAGCCGGTGCTAGGAACCGTGTGTTTACTTCATAGTCTCCACATGGACATCTGCAATAAAAGCGCGACTGAAATACTACGGCTACGTCCGAGATTCCTCCATATTCTCGGGTCTGAATGTTGGGTGTCGGAGAATACTTTCCTGTAGTCATATGGTTGCTTTTAAGTCGCCAATTTTTCCCACCTCTTGCATATCCGTCCAATTTTACTTATTTTACCTTTGAAAAGAAATGCTGATCAGCACTCGAGTTACGAATTTACGTAGTGAGCGCTGTGCTCGCAAGACATGTTCAGGTCATGGTACGACCCAGCTTGGCCATCCGTGGATGATGGTGGTTCAGAACTGGCTCTATCAGTTGTTGTCAACGATTGAGCGGGTAACATTTAGAGACAATCTAGTGAATAAATTTATGACAGATACATAGTACGGTACTATATGATAATTATATGCAAGAAACAAAACATCAGAACTTTGATCGGAAGCGCTGGCAGACGACGCTGTTTTTTTCATCATGACGGGTCATGGTGTTTGTACTTTAGACGATGTAGTCGTGTGTATGGAGTGGGTCTGCAAAGCTATCTCCTAACAAAACCAGTAAACACATAATATAATTTAACCATGATTGAAAGGTTGATCAACTTACTTGAATGCACCAAATGTTTTATAATCTCGCGTGATCATGGTTGTTACAAGAAGCAATATTTTGGGAAGTGGGTCGGAACTGACACTGGATCGGAACTGGCGACGTCACTGTAATACCATATGCAGATAGCCCTCTTTCATTCAAGTTCTTCTTTCGCTTGACCACATTTATTGATCTTTCTGTGTATAAATTTGTATATACGTTCCTATATACTTGTTTCTGTTGTCTTTACATCAAAAATATAAAGTAAAGATAAGGTCGGCAAATTAACCTACATCGCATATTGTAATCATTCTCGTGCCTTAGCTGTATGTACGAAGGTTATTATGAACGTTTTTGCAGGGTATCCGACTCTTGGCATGTTTGGTGGCAACCTACTGTTCCCCTAGTTCTACCTGGTATAAATACCTCCACACATGTGTACCATTAGGAGCGTTACTGACAACAGATCAAATTGTGATTCACAATGTGATTCTTTGACATTTAACTTTGCACGAGTGGGTAAAAAACAGGCATACAACCAGACAAGAATACCTGGTGTCTGTAGCTATAAAATATACACATGTATGCGTACTTGTGAAAAACGTTTCCTTTTTATAGTGCTGCCTCACTGAAGCATGGTGTAAATTACAAGCGTCTAGTCAATTCAGCCGTCGTCCATTAGAGAATATCCGCGTCCATAATCCAAAGACCTATTCCATATAACAGTATTAGCACCAAATTCAAAAAGACAATCATAGTATACATAAACATAGGCTATAGTTTCCTGCGAGAGAGAAGCGGTCAACAGTTTTCAATGATGCCGACAAGACACGATTTTCAAAAAATATAAAATCCGTATCGCTGATCAGTATTCTTAATCCATAATAATCGTCGTAAAGTCGTCATCTAGAGACTGATGTATCTCAGTCACGCTTTGATTGTGATGTTCATATGAACACCATGAGGATCTTGAAGTACAAGGGTTCATATGGCCTCTAGCCCTGGGTTAAGCGGAACACAGGAATAACATATAATATAGCCATTTTCCTGGTCCAAATCGGTTATGGACCGAGATCCAGCCTGGACAAATAAATATATCCCATTCACTTAGGTTTGATAAACGAAGGGCCATAACTCTTGAAAATATAACCGAAAGCAGAGAAACTTCACGCTGCACACCAATGGGTCCCTGACCACATATCATGCAAATTTCATACTTGTCCATACAATATTAACCGAGATCCAGCCCTACAAGTCTCAATTCACAAAGATTTGAAGAAAAAAGGGCCATAACTCTTGTAAAGATACGCGAAATGTGTAGAAACTTCACGCTGCACAACTACAAGCCCTGACCACATATCCTGCAAATTTCATATGTCCATGCAATATTAACCGAGATCCAGCCCGGACAAGTCCCAATTCACAAAAATTTGAAGGAAAAAGGGCCATAACTCTTGAAAATATATGCGAAACGCGGAGAAACTTCACACTGCACAACTACAGGGCACTGAAACATATCCTGCAAATTTCATAATTTTCCATACAATATTAACCGAGATCGGGTACGGACAAGTCCCAATTCACGAAGAATTCAGGAACAAAGGACCATAACTCTTGAAAATATAAGCAAAACGTGGAGAAACTTTACGCTGCACAACTGTGGAGCACGACCACATAGCGTTCAAATTTCATACTTGTCCATACAATATTAACCAAGATCCAGCCCGGACAAGTCCCATTCACAGAGATTTCCGAAAAAGGGCATAACTCTTGAAAATTATACCGGAACTCGGAAAAAACGCTGCACATCTACGAGGCACTGGCCACATTCCATGCAAGTTTCAATCCTGTCCATCAAATATTAACCGAGATATTGCGCGAACAAGAAATTTGGACGGACGGACGGATGGACAAAGCGATCGCTATATGCCCCCCCTCTAGTTAGAGGGGGGGGAGGGCATAATTAGACACAAGTTACGAAACGTAACTCCATAGATCTTGCAGGAGGCGCTTGTTGGAATAGCCCTGTTTTATAAGTGTTCAATGTTTTGTGACGTTGATTAAAATCGTCACATTTAACACAGGATCTAGCAAATACTACTAGGCGAGATATGTATAAGCCATATGCAGGTCCCACTGGAATATGACTATCCAGAGAGGGATAGTTTACGATGCCGAAATTGTAATCATCTCTTTTGTCATAAAGTCGACGAGAGAGAATGCGCTTCATTTTTATAGAGATATAGATCTAAATATGTGCCTGTAGGACTATCTGTAGTTTCCTTGTGGCTATATATCTGTCTGAAGGCAGACATGATACTTTACCCAGTCACATTATCCTGACACTAGGCACACCAGTCTTTGATCTATCCATCTGTCCAGCATCCAGTCTCATGGCTTCAGATTGTATACCTTCTATGGTCAGAAATAACGACAGTTGTGGAGGTCACAAACTCTGACAATGGGAGAATGTCTAGTATCAAGCAATGACCAATTTATTCATTCTCTCTCTAAAATACTTTCATATGTATATATCCCAAGTGGCTGGCATACCAAATATCATTTCTTCGTTTTAAAGTCAGTTGCGCACAATGCAACACTGAGAGAGAAAGTTGGTCATCACAGGGACAATCCACGGGTGTAATACCTATGGGATGTCATAGCTCAGTCGGCAGAGCATCGGATCGTTGAGCCGGGGTCGTGGATTTGAATCCCGCTAACGACCAATTTATTCTTTCTCTAAAATCAGTTCAAAGCATCAAGCAGGAAAGTAACAAATTTCATGGATATACTGAATATATCTAAACAGACTTTGAATGGATAATGGATGGTGAAACGGACGAACAGAACTCACTTTCGCATTTTATAACCTCGCCTTATGACAGGTGCATAATAAAAAAAAGAGACTCATATGAACAGAATCTGATGAGTTTATTTGATACATCAGGTAAATAGCATTTTCTTTCAAGAAAATATTCCCTTTTTATTTTTTTCAACAAATTATATAAAATCTTCAAAACACTTCACATAATATAACAAAATAGGAACAATCATTTACTCTGGTAAACCTAACTGACAACGGATGAATAGGTATTATTGTTATGCTTATTCACATCTATGTCATAGGTTATTATTTATTATCAGCTGTTTACTGTTTCATAAATGTGTAATTCTGTTTCTCATTACATATGACTTCCCTATTCACAATATCTACAGTCCTGGAAAGTTAAGAAACCTATAACAAAGATTCAAAGTTAACAGAACACTGTCTTGTGTATATACATGTGTGACATGAAGGATGCTTTTGAAATCTGATTTAACATTCATCAATATATGAAAAATGTACAACATTGGTATCACAGATGCTGTAAAATGATCACAAAACCCTGAGCATCATAATTTCATATCTGCCATCAGTATAATGATATTAGTATAATTTGATGCAAAATCAACAGCTTTGACTTGCTAATGTCCAAGTGTCAAACTTTGTATAATATAGGGAATATAGAATAACACTGATATCCATAAAGAAAATCGATCATGTCCAGTAATACTGATATTGATCTCCAAACAACTTAAATAACTAGCTAATGGGCTCAGTTTTTGGCATAAAGATTATTCGGGTATTCAGTGTTATATCATCATCATCTCGCTTTTTTAAATTTTGACTTCACAAAACTCTTGGGAAGAGCAATTTGGTACAGATTGGAAAATATTCCTTTGTTGTAAATATTCCTTGCTCTAGTCAACTTTGATCCCAGGCCATTCCGATTGTTCGTGGAGTTGTGCCCCTTGTCTGGGGAGTGACGCAAATAATCCATCTTGTATCGTTCATTGGTTGTCTGGTTCGAAGCAGCCAGAAAGACATGATAGCTGAAAAATCCTCCCACAGCAATGATGAGGAATATAGCGCTGACCAACAAAAACACAATACGAGGAAACTTGAGGAATAAATGCTGCAAGAGGACAAAACAAAACATGTCAAATTACATTTACTGTATGCATAGTATGTAAGGTCAAAAATATATTTATTTATTTTCTGGTTAGCACAAGCATCATTCTGAATCATGAACGTCAATACTTTATTTCGCAAAAATATCTCTCTTGACCCAACCACATGTTATCAACCTTGAATTTGTCAGTTATGTGATATCAAGTGTTAGAGAAGGCTGTTAGGGTTTGAGTAAGCATTGGAATATGTTTCCAGTTGACATACTCTGATTTAATGTACATTATCATATTTGCCTATGATGCTGGACATTTATCCCTGTTGATACTATCGAATGACATCGTGGCATATCATGATATGGATTTTTGCCCTCATGCACGGGCCTAATATCGGTTATCTGCCCTTAGGCATGTTAGGCATATATCACAAACAGGAGTGGTTTCCCCTCGAGGAACTAATCGTATTCTCTCTGCAATCTGGCTGAGTGCACTGTTGTGCTTTTCACCTGGTTCTTGCCACATATAAAATTTGCGTAGGTATGCGTAGTCATCCAATAATCGATCCTGAATTTTTCACTTTTTGTGATAGTATATGTCATGTTGTGTGAGGTCAACACAATAATGGGACGAAGAAATTTTCGCAACATGACTGCATTTTACCGAGGGTCCAATTTTGATACACAGTTTCATGTAAAATGCTATCATTCATCTATAAATATGTGATAAACAGATGATATACACATTTCCATATCTTCCCTGGCATCAGCCCTCGAACCCCATTATATCAGCCATCGGGCCTTCAGCACTCTGGCATATATGGGGTCTCGGGCTGATACCAGGGCTGATATGGGAATGGGTATACAATAATCTCTATTTATTGTTGAAAAACAGGCACCCTTCCACAAGCTAATACAAACCACAAAATAAAAAGGATGTCTGTCACGCTGATTCAACTAACTGTCAGGCTGATCCAACTGTCTGTCAGGCTGATCCAACTGTCTCTCACAGTGATTTAACTATCAGGGTGATTGAACTGTCGGGGTCACTGAACTGCTAAGTTGATTGAACCTTGTGGGCAGTTGAACTGACAGAGTGTTTCAACTGTCAGTGAGATAGAACTTTAAGTGCAGCTAAACAGTCCGGAAAATTTGATCATAAGGATGATTGGAATTTTAGGGTGAACTTTTCAAGCGAATGAACTTGTAGAGTGATTATAACAGATAATACATGTAGAAGCCTATTTTGAAGAGGAGACTCTTATACAGTAGTGTTACTTACTTGTGCCAACACCAGGAGTGTAACTGGCTGTATGGTACCAGTTTCATCCAGATAGCTAGACTGCAGCATGTTAAAGTGGTGAACCACTAGCTCCATGCAGCTATAACAGACTAGGACCCCATTTACACACATCACACATATAGAGAAGAGGAAGAGGATGAAGTAGCCATGGTTGAGTCCACCTATACAATTATTGGTCCATATACAGTGATGGTCGAACCGATACACACAGCGGTCACACACACCTGCAACAGGGGAGACAACTCAGCAACAGGAAAAGATAACACATTGTTTATGAGACAGTTAGAACAATAAATGGAATACATTTAACTTCCATGTTCCCTTAAATTATTGTCTACCATTACTGTAAAACCAGATAAAAAAATCACTATTATGATAAATGATAAATATTACTACATGTAGTTAAATGCAACCAATGCAGTTCTATATAGGTGAAATATTGCTGAACATGACATTAACCCTTAATTCACTCTCTCGAAGTACCAGTAGCTGTACTGAACAAAGTTCAACCATTTTAATTGATACATCCCATAATGATAACACCCGTCATACTTACTGCAATGTTTCGATCGTGGAATCTTTAGAGTTGAGCATGTCCTGCACTTTGAGCCATTTTCATACAAAATTCCATCATTAGGGTAAACGTGGGAATAGTGTTTCTGGTTGGTAAGAGTTATTTCACCTGGATCACTTGTGCAAGTCCAGTGAAAAAGTATGGTATTGATCACTAAAATCACTAGTGGGGTGATAATATGATTTTGATCGACTGATAAAGTGTAAAAAATGGGCATCATGTCCAACAGAAACACTGTATGGCCTGCAAGCACCAATCCACCATAGAGGACTTGTAACACATGGTTCCTGTAATGGACGGTGACAAAAGGTGGATGAAACATTATGCCCCGGCTATGTCCAGCAATTTATGGCAGCTTACGAGTACCTTCAAGATAATATGATTACCAAACAGCACTGAATGCCATTAGAATCACTGTAGATGGCACCACAGAAACGCCAGAGGAGGACCGAAACATACTGCTGTGGACAATTTCCCTTGTTTTGAATGATACAGGTATGTCCAAGGCTCAAGAAAGTCTTTTGTTTCTGGTTCATGCATGTCAAAGTCATCAACCCCCTTTATTGGCAAAATTTGTTACCAAATATACATTTACAAGCAGAGCATTTAAAATATGAGCCTTGATTGAATCTATATGTGATAATAGAGATCACAAGGCTGATATGCTGAAATAGTGGAAAATGAAGATATTTGTTTTTGTATTTGTTTAAAGATGTGTGGTCCAAACTGATCACATGAGTTTGCCTGATCCATTTGATAAACTCATTCAACGTTCACTATCTACTACATACTTCATTTCATAGATCTGGTAAAAAAAATTAAATCAAATGTTACTAACAGCCATGTAAATCAGGATTTTAAAACTATCCTTGGAGACTCTCAAAAGATTTGCTGGTCAAAATGTTTTATCAGCATCAGCAATAATGTGCACCAGCTTACCGTCTGTAGAAGGTGTAGTCAATAAGCATCATTGTTTTCTCTATCACAATTGGAGGAATGATCCAATAAAAAGCCTGAAAGTAAAGAAATTGTACATGTTATAAGGAAAACCTAATATTATTCTTTCTAACATGCAATTAGTTTTCTTAGTATTTCAAACAGATGAGAGTGAAAATAATAACCTTATACATTTACTTGCTAACAGTAAATAATTTCAAAAGGTCTCTCCAGCAAGAAATACTTGCTTTTTTAGCTCACAAGATAATATCTGTTAAATTTATAATAGTAGATTTCTGAATTCATTTAGATGTGGGGCTCTATCGACATCACTGTAAATGAAATGCGCTATAGTTAATCCTTATGGCTTTACACAAATTGAGGGGAACTTAACAAAGACAATATATTTACCATAGTAAAATACACTAATAACCACCCAGCTTATAATGAGTAAGTGTAGCTAGTGAGAGCAAAAGTAGTTTGTGAGGGTCCAGTATATGGGATACATACCGTACTCGCTGATTTTCTCATCCACCCAAATAAACCACTAGTCAAGAGAGGAGAATCAGCATAGTGATAACAGATGACAACAGCTCCAAACATCAGGACGTACAATATGATCAGACTCAGGAAGTCCATCTTCACTTGTTAAAACAGGATTAGGGCTGCAACATCTCCAGAAATGACACTCAATACATCACAGGCTGCATTGTTGTGCAGTGGAGGGTAGCAATTCCTCTATCAGTGGCAATAGTTGTCACTTATTCATCTACTATCTCCAGACTGACACATCCGAAAAGCATAAATAATCTGAGCTTTTTCAATCAAACAAGGAGAGAAGCAGCTCTGAAAAGACAGAAGTATTGGTGAGAATAAGATATCATCATTGTAGTACACACATGAAGTGAAATCACTGACAGTATTCAGATATGCAGTAGTTACAACCAAACCAGAAATTGTGGGCTAAAGAATTGCCTCAAGTGTTCTGACAATATACATGAAACAGATGATGTTAAAAAGCATATCCCACATTCATTTCTGCAGTCAGGGGAAACACTTGTACAAGTGGGCAAGAAAGATCACTAGCTTTTATTCTATCAGTTGATAAAAAATCACCCTCTCATGCCAGGATATGGAAATCTATGTTTTTTAGTTCTACAAGGGTATAATTGAACATCATTTCAAACTCCCACTTGCATACATGTAACATCGGAATGAACATGATTTCAGGAAATATTGAATGAGTTTTGCAATAAATCACTCAGACAAGAAAATAATCTCGACCAATTTTTTGCTTTGTCGCAAAATTCTACTGTGGGTCCCACTTTCAAAGATACAGAGTGCATGAATAGGCCTATAGTTGGATTCAGATTTATTATTGCTGTACCATGTCATCGATAGATAGATTCAGATGTTAACCCATTTCTGAATCACTAAATCATCTGGCCCATTACTGGTCACAGGATCAAGCTGTAAGGTTTTAATATATTCTTCAATTCATGCCCCAAAAAATGGTATGAAAAGTTTTTCCCCTTGATCAGCAAATTTAGTAATAAATAAGCTGCATATCATCAGCGTTGCTTTCCAATTTCCAGTTTTAAACCTGTGAGTTTTCCTTAGGTCTATTTCTAAAAGGCATACGTAATTGAATCCTACAAAATATTATCTCCACATATCACATCCTGATTAAGCCATGATTCTTGACTGACCTGGGACTGAGAAAGATTTGTAAATGGGTTAGCATTGGTCTGGTATATGATTAGTCCGAGCTTCCTCTAACCCCTGGCCATGATGACAGATAGTATATTATGGACTGTCTTTGGCTGAGGTCAGAGAATTATCACCGCAAAACATGGCAAATGGTAAAACCATGAGGCTGTGCTGGTCAAAAATCATCTGGCCATTCTATTGCACTTTACCTCACTTTTCAAACTTCGCTGCAGAATACAAATCTCGGCAGCCCCAATACCATGACATTTGGGGTCAAATGATCACATGAAACAACATGTCGATATGGTCTCCCCACTGTGAAGAATGCTAAGATAAAACGGAGATCACATGATAATTTGACCCAAATATCAAGATAACGGGGCTGATCCTGTCGGGACAAGGTCGTTCAGACTAAAGTTTTAAAAAATGAAATAAAAATGACCGCTTCAGTTTACAAATAACATAACTTGTGAAAAGGGATCTGATCCTGTAGGAAAATTATTCAGTAATCCTTTGGTGTGAGGTAAGCGCAATAGAACAACCAGATGATATTTACATAATTTATAGACGGGACAAGGGTACCGGCATGATTTGTGATGTTTTGAAGTGATAATTCTCTGACCATATACCAAAGGCAATCTAAAAACATATACCAAAGGCAATCTAAAATATAGGCTACTACAGACGAGGCGCCAGTTCCAACCCACCAAAGTGAAATTTGCATCTGTTTCTGAATGATTGGCAAAATCATTATCTTGATCGCAGTACAATTGTCTATAGAATTTATTAACAAACTAACATAGCTGGGGATGAACTGAAATATAGGGAATATAAGATTACATTTCTTAATGCAAGGTGTCAGTTCCACTGTCACCAGTTCCGATCCTGCCTCGTTTAGACATTGACCTTTGACCCAGATATAAACAAATGTAATCGTCAACATAATTTTTCCCCAAAATAGGGTCTTAGCTGGATATTTCGTTTTCCACGTCTTCATCTCATAAGTGAACATTTGGCGTTAAAGAATGCGGGTTGGGGGTGATAGTGATAGCCGAGCTGATCATATTGGCACGAAATACTGGCCACTGAAATAACTCCGATGGCTAATAAGCATTTTCTCACTCTAAAATGATGTTAAATCAATGGTACTTTTACTTATTTTACATCTGAATAGCAGATTAAAGAGAAGAAATGCTAATCAATACTCGAGTTACGATTTTACGTCGTGAGCGCTGCATTCGCAAGACATTTTCAGGTGGTGGTATGACCCAGCTTGGCCATCCATGGAAGATGGCGGTTCGGAACTGGCTCCGTCAGTTGATGCCAACAATGGGGCAGGTAGTCTTTAGAGTTACACTCTAGTGAATAAATTTATGACAGCTACATAGTGCCATATGATAATTATATGTGAGAAACAAAACATCAAAACTTTGATCGGAAGGGCTGGCAGGCGGCGGATCATGGTGTTTGTATTTAGACCGATGTAGTCGTGTGTATGGAGTGAGTCTGCAAAGCTATCTCCTAACAAAACCAGTGAATGCATAATATAATTTAACCATGGTTGAGAGGTTGATCAACTTGCTTGAATGCATCAAATGTTTTATGATTTCGCATGATCATGGCTATGACAAGAAGCAATATTTTGGGAAGTGGGTCGGAACTGACGCTGGTTCGGAACTGGCAACGTCACTGTATCTGTCATCGTGACTAAGGTTTAGAGGAAGCTTGGACTAGAACAGGTACCGTGTATATGATCAACAGGTTCTGATCGTTGTTTTAATCGGTCCGGGTATCAGTTCTGTGCCTGTATCAGGGCCCTAAAGGACCAGCAACATCGATTAAAGAGGTAAAAGCGTCATTTAAAAAATATTCAGCAAATACGCAAATACATATTTCGATAAAAGTTATTCAGTAGTTGAAAGCAACTATGGTGAACGTGTTTCTGTGACCTCATTTTTTAATATCACGGGCATTGAAATCACACTTCTGACATTCTCTGAAAAACGTAACAGCACCTGCACTTGGCTCCAGTGCCTGAGATGACGTCAGAAAACGCGCACTGGCATTCCGAGCGTGATGCTTTGCAACGTCATACTCGATCTTAGAACTTCTATCGCACTGTGACGGCTTCTAATGTGACGTCATGGATACCTGATCACGTTATCCGACGTCATCTCAGTCATTTCCCATTTTCATGTTGTTCACTAGACCGAATTGAAGAATCTGACAATATTGATCCCTATATGAAATACGAGATTTCAATACTTGAACATCTTTTGGCAAATGCTGCAAGTGATCATGCTGTTCAGTTTACCCGAACAACTAAAATCACGCTACCCTACTACCTCTTTAAGGCGACAAATGAACCATCATAAATTATATTAGTTCCAAACTCTTAAATTCACAGAACTATCCAAACTGGGCCAATGAAGAGACCAGTTTTCAACATCGTCACTCCCTTATCCTGACTGACTGGTCTCAACATATGGTTCCTATGAGCGGCCCAAGTCAACCTTGCCGCCCCAAAACAAACTTCCATGGAAGTCATTGGTCACTGCTTTTCTAATGTAAACATCTGAGAAGGGCTGTCAATGTTATGCATTGCATCATGGGTTGTTTTGGGGCGACAAGGTTTACTTGGGCCCTATGAGCAATGCGTAACACCATTTTACACCTACTGCATGTCCTATGTTGTTCGAATATCATTTTACCTAGAAACTGACGACTTGTGAGCTATTTCAATAAGTCAACACGTCAATGAGCATTTTCGATCTATTTTACTCGTCACGAACAATGTACTGTAGGCGCGAGCAAAATCGCAATTGCTACCCATATAAATATTATCCTAGGAACTTGAGAGATTCAAGATTTTATTGTACGAAGCACCCATCAGGGTAGAGTACAAACATGTGAACAATAAACAAACAACAAAAAGAATTAGCATTAGATCTACATGAATGTGGCGGGTTCAATTTCTGTCAACTCTCAGGCTCTCGGAAAACCAAAAATGTATTGTTTTACATATTATAGGAGTTAACTCGTCATCTTCAAGAGACATGATAAATATAAACCTGTCAGTATCTGTCAAATTCATGAAATGAGGGTATTTGTGTTCCATATGCTGTATTAGTAATGTACCCTTTCTGCATTATGTCTATTACATTTCAACACAAAATGTATCTCATCTTCCACAGTATTACAACTATTACATAGACGTTGATGGAGTTGGAGGTCTAGTATGTCTTCCAGTCTCAAGTCTAAGCTTGGTAAAGGACTTGCGATATGCTGAATTTTGCATAAAGCCAAATACGGTTCAAATCTCACTTCTGCTTTGAATAGCCGAAATGATCTCATTATATTAGATCCTAGTTGAGACTGATTGTCCTGTAGTGAAGCCCTAAACTGATTCTGGAATAATACTTCAAGAGATGATTTAATCTGACGACGATCTGTATTGTCTAAGTTCACACTAAGCCTGTTGGATAAATAAGAAGTCAATTTATACAACCATCCAACTCCTCTCTTACAAAGTTGTTTTTGCTCTTGGAGAGCGTGAAATGTAAGTCTATCTGGTAGAGCTGCGATATAATGATAAAAATTGACTGACCGTAGTATTACATCATATTGCAATGGAAATATACCAACTTCACCCCGTACACCCCAGTTATGAGTGGATTTATGGACTTGGAGGAGACGTTTGTGGTATTTCAGCTGGGTTTTCTCTATCGATATAGTATCTAAATTCTTGTACAAAAGAATATCCGCTCCCCAAACCTCAGATCCATACAACAGAATAGGTTTGATGAGGGACTGATAAAGATGACATCCTATCTTCACCGGAACATTTTTACCTTCAATGTTGTTAAGCAATGCATATGATGCCCTTATACCCTTTTTACTGATTTGCTCAAAATTAAGTCTAAAGTGACCAGTTCTAGAGAACAACACGCCTAAGTATAGATATTGATCCCCTTGTGTTATTTCCGAGTCACCTAAAAGCCAGGGGCTGATGGACCTTTTTTGAAAACCACCACTTTTGATTTGACAAGGTTAACTGTTAAGCAGTTGTTTGTACAGTACTGCTCAAGCTTATCAAGACAGATTTGTAATCCCTCTGGAGATTCAGAGATCATCAGCGAATAATAAGTGTGATATTTTACAGCCAGTCAGATCTATTGGGCAACATTTACAGTCAAATTGTTCACTGATGTCATCGATAAATATATTGAATAACGTGGGGGAAAGGCTACAACCTTGTCGAACTCCAATCTCACTTTTAAAATATGATGAAACTTCACCATTTATTCGAACATTATATGATATGTTACTATAGAGAGATGCGCGGAGATGCATGAACTTGAAGGGTTCCCCTTTTTGCAGGTGTACTTGTTTGCGAAGAAAATTTCTAACACGCCCAAGCTTGTGAAACAAACGGCTATATATTATTCTGTCATTCTCCGACAATTTGGTTTCATAACATTTTCAAGGCGCGTCAGCCAGTGGTCACTTGTGGTATCAGAAACAGTTAATGAATGTTCATACAAAAATGCTACGCGGTACGGTACCTAAAAAATCGATTCAACACGCTGAGTTAGATCTAATCAGCAAACGCTTACTTTGATACAAGTATTTGATACAAGTATGCATTCGCTGCACGGTTTGAGGATAGAAAAATGAACTATATCTACAGAAACTAAGTTTTGGTTCCAACCCCAAAATATCCCACATGCTTGTGTTAAAGAAATGCTACACTGCTGATCCAGTTAGAATGTGTGTTTTATTGACAGCGAGTATCTGAAATCGTAGGCCACCCTACCTTTTCATTGTTTTAGATCAATTACATCTGCAATTGATCTGATATTCATGTTGTGAGAAATGGTACCCACGGCCTGTTTTAGAGACAGCGATATTGCATCTCAAATCTATGTAATATATAGAGGATCCATTTTGTGAGATATACCGGTACACGCCCTGTTTAGATATTGCATCTCAAATCTATAGAGGGTCCATGTTGTGCGAAATGGTTAGACACGCTGATTTAGTTACAGGAGTACGCCTATCAATTGCATCTCAAATCTATGTGATGTATAGAGGATCCATGTTGCGAGAAATGGTTTTTAGCTAAGATTCATAGCGTCTCCCTTCACTCAACGCTATGCCGACGACAAATACATTTCCCTGGTGGTAACTCGAACATCTCCATGGCGCACTCCTTTGCGCCCTATTGGACCTTCATTAACTTGAGAAAATGGACCGCCATGAATAAAAATACAGAAATGACAGGGCAGACTAAATGGCTATTTGTCGGTCAAAAATTAATTACAGACGTTAAAATTATCCCTATGGAGCCTCAAAATCACCTGAAATCGAGGGTCAAGAAGATGGGCATTTCCGTCATAATACACCCCGTGTATACAGGGGATGATCACAATATCGATTATGGTATTTTTATTCATGGCGGCCCTTTTTCTCAAGTTAATGAAGGTCCAATAGGGCGCAAAGGTAATAATAAGTGCGCCATGAAGATGTTCGAGTTACCACCAGGGAAATGTATTTGTCGTCGGCATAGCGTTGAGGGAAGGGAGACGCTATGAATCTTAGCTGTACCACCCTCTATTCAGCATCCAGGATCGTAGCTTTTAAGGACAGCAGCTCAAAAGCTTAGCTAAGCCTAGCTTACATGAACACGCTCGAGCCCAATGGACTTATGCCAAAAATGAACAGAAGTCCACAACAATACATATTTTGATTTCTGAACAGTAGTAAAGGAAGGGCATATGGGGTCGATTTGACTTACTTTCACTACCTGTCCGGTTGATCACGTGATCGTAAGTGACCTTTGACCCCTGTGCTTGCGCACAATACCGGATAACATGGCGCGCAGGGGTCAGAGGTCACTTCCGGTCACGTGACGATCGCGCGACCAACCGGGCTGGTGGCGCCACCTGTCGGAAGTAGGTCAAATGATGCGCTTTCTGATAACAGGCCTCTCCATGCACGTCATGAAACACACTTTCCGTCTCTCAATGGACCACATAAATAGGGGCCACTTTCAAACACTGGTACTCATTTTTGCGGTAATGCATTGCAAGTTATACATGCGAGGAGAGTTCCAGTGACGAAATCAATTCGGGGGTCAATTTAGGAGAAGGGAGTGCGTAGGGAAGCGAACGCATTTGGAATTTATACGGTAGACATACACCCTGTATTATGGGCTACGCTGTATATACCCGTTTATATTATAATAGCCGAATAATCCGGATGATGAGGATCGCGGCGCTATCTGCACATTCACGGGGTACATGGAAAACTTGGACTTGCAAAAGCCTGGATATATATAGACAAAAACTTGGAAAAAGATACTGAACCCATGAACACTGAGTACACTACCGCATATAGTGTGAGTAATTGTGTTTTCTGTCTCACGCTGTATAGTACGATGGGAGAAGTCTCGGGGCCGCTAGTCAACTTCCGCTGAAAAGTTACGACGCGTATGCGCAGTAGACAGGCCGGCCTGGGGGTTGACGTTTTAAGGTCGAGTTGGCCTATTCGTGGGTCAAATCGGTTTAGTAAGGTATCAGCTCTCGTGGGATAGAGTCCGATTGGGCGGTTTGTAGTGAAAGAGCAGTCAATTTTAGCCTGCACAGTCGGGTAGTAGTAGAAAAGGACGTTTGGATGACCGTTTTGAGGTAGAGGTGGACCATCCGTGGTTCAAATGCCCGTGTTGGGTGCCATAATGAAGCATTCGTGAGGTAGAGTCCGACGGGTGGTTTGTGGTGTGAATGCCGTCAATCTGCGCATGCGCAGTCGTGGAGTGGTAGAAAAAGTTACAACACATATAAGGGAAGTGGGAAGAGGTGCCGACATACTGACAGAGTCACATGGTTTCACAGTATAGTCTTCTGGTTAAGCTATTCTAAAGCACATACCAAGAATCGAACGATTCGTGATATGTGTTGTATCTCAGGTACGCTTTTATTGTACCTGTTCATGTGGCAACTTTGATGACATGACCACACGGCCCCTAGCACCGGCATAAGCGGTATTAGATACAAATCTAGAGAGCTATGATGGAAATGCTCTGACTCGTATATTGGTAATTGGTGAGCTGTGTCGCTGTGACAACTCGTAAACTGGGGATTGGTGAGCTGTATCGTTGTCTGATGAAAATGAAGGCATTTAACACAAAAGACTAGTCTGTAAGGCCCGATGTCGACCAAGCATCAACTTCCCACAAATGCCAACATATATCAAAGACCAAAAGGTCTGTACAGGGGGCGGACCTCAGAGACGAAACGTCCACCAGCAGAATCTCGCCATATATATAAGGGCGTTTGGTCGGATGTTTCGGGGTGCAGGTGGAAAATTCGTGGTCGAAATAGGTCGTGTGGCTCATTGCGTACAGGGTCCAGATCGCTGAATATCCAGGGATACGCAGGGAGTGTTTAGAAAGAGGTGGGCTATACCGGCTCCCAATGTGGCGTGCAGAATAGTGTCATGGTAGCGGTTTTAAACCACAACACGTACCATAAGAAAGAAAAAAAGTGTGCTAAGTGAGAAGTTCCCTTTCGTAAAGAGTACTTTCCTCTGAAAAGGTCCTTTGAATGCTTTTAGAGTATTTTCTCAATGTTTGGGGAGAATCCATTGGCGGCTTGCGATGACGTACTGCTCGGTTGCTGTGGAGTAGTATCGGTACTAGTGGGTGGTGGTCTGGTCTCCTCCGCAATCCAGGTAGACGGTCCTCCCTCTTTCAAGGTTATATATACTCCCATCTTCCGTTTTTCACCACATCAACTATCTATCAACATCAACTCTGAGAATTGCATGGCTGGTCGGATACCCGACTTCCAAAGCATGTGCACGGTCGGTGGGACGAGTTGATTGTTCTCCAATTTGTTGTAGGGCTCTTCCATTGGTTTTGTTTTCTGGGACACTGATTGTCTATATTTGGCCCCATCCTGAACCACTGGTTGGCTACTTTCCCTGTCTGCTGATTGGCTGGCCTATGCCACCTAGGTTCGTACAAGAATCCCACTTTTGTGTTCAAACTCGTAGCATTGATAGCCCTTTTTATGCTCGAAAACTATTGTACAGAAAACATACAATTTCAACACATATAAGGGAAGATATATATATGAGACATATATGTGAGACACATACAAAGCCGAATGTTGGATGATAAATTGAAGCGATATGCAATAACTCATTTTTCTTATTCAACAACAACAAACACGCGAGAACAACGACGTGAGAACTTGAGCCCAGAATAGACTTCGAATATTGGAATGGGGTGCGGCGCAGTCATACACTAGCATATCTCCATCTTCAGCCTAGGGGTAACCATCAAACATATGTACGATGGTAGGCTGTTTCATCCCCCAGCAACGATGATAGAGGTAAAACAGGCAGTATTGTCCACACACGCTAGTAGTATAGAGCGAGCATTTCAGCGGAACTTGACCTCAGAAATTTGCATATGACCTTTGTGACGTCACGCGACAGCCAATCAGAAGCGAGTATTCTGTCACATGGGGTCATTGTGGTGGGGTGGTGGATGGTGGGTTTAAGATGGCGGTTGTGGTGGGGTGGTGGATGGTGGGTTTTAAGATGGCGGTTGTGGTGGGGTGGTGGATGGTGGGTTTAAGATGGCGGTTGTGGTGGGGTGGTGGATGGTGGGTTTAAGATGGCGGCTGTGGTGGGGTGGTGGATGGTGGGTTTAAGATGGCGGCTGTGGTGGGGTGGTGGATGGTGGGTTTAAGATGGCGGCTGTGGTGGGGTGGTGGATGGTGGGTTTAAGATGGCGGCTGTGGTGGGGTGGTGGATGGTGGGTTTAAGATGGCGGTTGTGGTGGGGTGGTGGATGGTGGGTTTAAGATGGCGGTTGTGGTGGGGTGGTGGATGGTGGGTTTAAGATGGCGGTTGTGGTGGGGTGGTGGATGGTGGGTTTAAGATGGCGGTTGTGGTGGGGTGGTGGATGGTGGGTTTAAGATGGCGGCTGTGGTGGGTGGTGGATGGTGGGTTTAAGATGGCGGCTGTGGTGGGGGGTGGATGGTGGGTTTAAGATGGCGGCTGTGGTGGGTGGTGGATGGTGGGTTTAAGATGGCGGCTGTGGTGGGTGGTGGATGGTGGGTTTAAGATGGCGGATTGTAGAAAAACGTATAAAAGCAGGCGATTTTTAGGGGTGGGGTGTATTTATTGCACTACCTGCCTGATTGACCTCACCAGCCTACCTGCCTGATTGACCTGACCAGCCTGTCTGCCTGCCTGTCTGCCTGCCTGCTTGCCTATCCGCTTGTATGACACGAAAGCATGAGACGTGGAGAAGATTTTCCCTGGGATCCAGCAGCACCTCCGGTTGAAGTCTTGCCTGAAGACGAGCGTGTCAGGGACATTTATCGACGTCACTGGGCTACCATACGCCATTGTTTTCACCGTGACCGTCGTCTATTGGACTTGTATAACTATCGATTGCAGGACCTCACGTATCTGTCTACCTATGCCGAGAATATTTTCACAGATCAGGTGACAGCGTTCAAGTTGAATATCACATTCGGGTACATTTTACGGCACAAGGAGACGGATCAGGTGCGGTATTATTATCCCAGCAATAATACCTATGTGTTTGATCAGCCGTTCACGGTGACGGATGCGATTTCTCTGGAGCCACTCATCGACCAACTGACTACGTTGTATCCATTGGAATGGGCCCGGTTGCAACGCCCAAATACCCAATGGCATGTGGAAATGGTGACCAACGTCACATTTTTCGTCACGAAAATGAGAGATCATCCTATCGGTGCTCCTGTACTACTACCCCCGTGGTTGTTTCATCGAAAAGGCCTGTATGCATTAACAGTAGGGAAAAAGGGGCCCTACAAAGACGGGAAATGTCTGTTTCGGTGTTTGGCCGTGCATGTGGACGAGTGTCATCCCCGGTCTTGTGACAGAGTGGCCAATGACTATTGGGAACAGTATTTACAGCAGCAAGACTTGGATAAGCGGCACTTCCGTGGAGTGCCGTTCAAGAATTTGGATGACGTGGAAACACTGTTCAACATCAATATATTTGTATACCGATTACGATGCGAGGAGGAGGATACATTTGTGGCTGAATTGGTTCGTCGTTCAACAGAACGGTATGCTTCTACGATGAAAGTCAATGTGTTCGACGACAATGGCGTGAGTCATTTTTCGCTGATCTACAATATAAGCCAGTACGCTCAGTCTTTCAGTTGTGTCCAATGCCATCGGGTGTTTCACCGTTCCTTCAACTTACATCGCCACGAGAAAATCTGTGACAACAGTGTCAAGCGAGTATATCCCGGTGGTGTGTATCATAATACGCCTACTATTTTCCAGGAACTGGCCGATGAGGGTGTGATGATACCGGAGGCGGATCGTTATTTTCCCTACCGGGCGTGTTACGATTTTGAGGCCCTGTTGGAGCCCATGGACATGTTTTCAGCGAAAACGCAGTGGACGCAGCGCCATATTCCTCTGAGTGTGAGTATTTCGAGCAACGTACCTGGCTATGACGCTGCACCTGTGTGTTTCGTGTTCACGGGGGATTCCCATGAGTTGATCATCCGCATGATGGAGTATTTAGAAGAAGTCAGTGCGGCTAGTACAGAACTATTGGTGTCCAAGTTCCAGGACGTACTGGACCAACTGGACGATTGCATTCCTATACCGGGTGTAGCGTTTAGTGACGATGAAGAGTCCGAGTCGGAGTCGGAGCCCGAGTCGCAGCCCCTGCAGTCGCAGGATGTGCCTTTACCGAAACCGTATGCGGAGAAATTGAAAGTGCGCTTCCTACAATATCTAGGCCAGTTACCGGTGCTAGGTTTCAACTCGGGGCGCTATGATTTGAACATGGTCAAGGAATTTCTTTACCCCTACTTGGCCCAGGCCAATACCCTCAAGTCCATCATCAAGAAGATCAATAATCATATGGCCCTCACTACCACATCACTGCATTTCCTGGATGTACGGAACTACTTAGCTCCTAATTGTAGCTATGATCAGTGGGTCAAGGCGTATAACTGTGCACAAACCAAAGGGAGGTTGCCTTACACGTATATATCAACGCTCGACCGTTTGCAGGAAACACAGTTGCCACCCCGGGATGCGTTCTTTGATGATTTGAAGCAAGTGGAATGTCCCGAAGACACGTACCGGGAACTACAGCAGGTATGGAACGATCAACATATGCACACCTTGCGAGATTTCCTGATATGGTATAATAACCTAGATGTGGTTCCTTTCCTGTAAGCGGCCGAGAAAATGGTTCAACTCTTTCGTCGCCAGATGCACGTCGACATCTTCAAGGAGTGCTTGAGTTTACCGGGTCTGGCGCTTCGCCATCTTTTTCAAGCGTCTCCTACGTACTTCGCGCTGATACAGCAAAAAGATGCAGACATGCATGATTGTCTAAAGCACAACATTGTCGGCGGACCGAGTCTTATTTTTCACCGTTACCACGAAAAGGACGTCACTACTCTCCCCAGTGGAAAACCCTGTGCTAAGATCATCGGTTTCGATGCTAATGCCTTGTACCTGTGGTCGCTGGCCCAACCTATGCCCAGTGGCCATTATACACGTTGGTTGGCGGAAGGTGGACATTTTACACCGCAACGTACACCCTACAAGCATCTGGCTGATCAGTGGTTGGATTGGGAAGCCTATCGACGGGCAATTTATATACGACACCAAACCAACGCCACAGAGAAGCGGATAGGAGATCGTCGACTCCCCGTCGATGGGTTTGCCCTGGTGGGTAGGACACCCACCGTATTCCAATTTTACGGTTGCTATTGGCACGGCCACGGATGTCATTTCAGCGCTGGACGCTTCAACGAACGACGTGGAAAAACACGGGCAGAATTACGGGAAGAAGTGGTGGAGAACGGTGATTATGTGAAAGAGAGAGGATACCATCTGATTGAAATGTGGGAGTGTGAATTTCACACGATGCGCCAGGCCCTGCCCCATTTACGGCGTTTCCTAAAAGAGCGCGAGTACCCCTTGAGTCGTCGGCGACTCCTGGGTCTGCCATTCGTTCGGGGGACCTCTACGGCTTTGTCGAATGTGATTTGCATGTTCCCGACACTCTCAAGCCTCTCTTCACCCAGTGCCCTCCCATCTTTAAGAACACGCTGGTGGGTCGGGATGATATTGGGGACACCATGAGGGCCTATGCGGAGCAACACGAGTGTTTGCCTCAACCTCGACGGATGTTGATTGGTAGTATGTGGGCCGAGAAAATCTTGCTGGGCACTCCCTTACTGCAGTGGTACATGAGCCACGGTTTGGAAATTACCCAAATATACCAAGTGATACAGTACGTACCCGACGCTTGTTTTGCGGAGAATGCCGACATCGTGACGTCGGCCCGTCGTCAAGGTGACCAATACCCGAGTGAGGCCATCATCGGTGAATCTTGGAAGTTGACGGGCAATGGTTATTATGGAAAAACAGTCACGAACCAGGATAAGCACGTGAACGTGAACATTTGTACTACTGCCCAAGCCCGCAAAAAAGTGAATTCTCCTCTGTTTCGCTCCGTGGAGGTCATCGATGACGACACCTATGAAGTCACTTCAGCCAAGAAGACTATCCGTTACAACCTACCCCTGCAGATTGGATGTATGGTATACCAGGTGGCCAAGCTCAGGATGCTGCAGTTTCTGTATGATTTCACGGGTGTGTATTTTAATCCATCAGACTGGGAACTCATGGAGATGGATACCGACTCGGCCTACATGGCCGTCTCTAATGCGGATTGGGAGTCCCTGGTGAAACCGGAGTTACGTACCCAGTATGAAGCGGAGCGGGACCAGTGGCTACCTCGACGTGACCATTACCAGTACGATAAGCGTACGCCGGGCCTGTTCAAGCTGGAGTGGAGTGGGGATGCTATGATTGGGCTCTCCTCCAAGACGTATTACTGTTACGGGGGAGACGAAAATAAGTTTAGCTGCAAAGGGGTGAGCCGGCGCGATCCCAACATCGACAAAGCCTTGTACTTGAACGTGCTGCAAAGCCAGGCCAGTGCCAGTGGCACTAACCGAGGATTTCGCGTGGTGGATCACCAGATGCGGACGTACATTCAGCAACGAGACGCCTTTACTTTCTTTTACCCGAAACGGAAAGTGTTGGCCGATGGTGTGAGCACCACTTACTTGGACTTGTGAACAATGTCGAACTATAACTGTTGATACACCAGTTAAAAAACTGTAAGTCAGGAGAGAGAGAGAGAGAATTAGGGTTTAACGTCGCATTCAGCAATATTTCAGCTATATAGCGACGATCGAACAAAATTCTAAGCAATCAATTCAAAAACTCGGTAAACTAATGCGTTAAAACAGGTACAAACATTAAAATTTGTACAACAAACCAATCTCTCTCAAATAACCTAAAATACAATCTTCTTTCACTCTGCGAAAAAGATCTTCCAGCGTATCTGCTCGATAAAAAGTATCTCTTACAGTTTTAAAATCTATGCAGTCCAGGAGAATATGTCTCACCGTCAGATCTTCATGGCAAGGTATACACCTTGGAATCGGCTCCTGTTTTAGTAAATATTCATGAGTTAATCGTGTGTGACCGATCCTACATCGTCTAATCATGGCCTGGTCGAAGCGTTTATGACTGTTCAGGTGAGTATAACCAACCGTTTTTTTGAACTCGTGAAGTTTGTTATTATTCATAGTATCCCATAGCGATTGAAACAGCCTTCTTACATATGCGCAGATAGATGGTCTGAAATCGCTGTATGGGAGACCAACAGGGTCAACTTCTCCATCTAAAGCTGCCTTAGCTAGTCTATCAGCTTCAGTGTTGCCTTTGATGTCAACGTGACTAGGCACCCAACAAAACACAATATCTATCTGTTGATCAAATCTGGTGTCATATAACTGTAGAATTTCCAAGATGGTGGGATGAGTGGAATTTCCATTTTTAATTGCTTTAAGGCATGACAGTGAATCTGAGAATATGACATATTTTTTCCTTCTAGTGGATCCAATACCTTCCAAAGCAGATAATAGAGCTTTTGCTTCTGCAGTAAATATGGAACTTTTACCTGGCAGTCGATACATTTTAGTTTTGGAACTAAAGATAGTAGCACATGCTACTCTCTCACCATCTTTAGAACCATCTGTATAAATAGCCTGACGTGAACTGTATTTCTCTCTCAGTAGACCGAATTCCTGAGTATACACGAGCTGGCTCGTGTCTGCCTTTTTATATTTAGTCAGTGAAATATCTACTTCTGGTGTGGCTAACTGCCATGGTGGAGTTGGCAAGAGCTCGTTAGGTAAAATCTGACTAACTTTAATACCAGCTGCTACAAGATGTCGTTTCATACGGATTCCAAGAGGTGGAATAATCGAGGGTTTTAGCGAATATAAATCTGCGTACTCAGGGTTGAAAACACAGTTATATGCAGGATTTGAGTGGTTCGAACGCAGTTTTGTGATATATTGCAGCGATAATTTAATTCTCCGAAGTTCTAAAGGAATTTCATCCGCTTCTACGTACAAGCTTTCTTTGGGTGATGTTCTGAACGCACCGAGGCAAAGCCTTAGTCCTTGATGGAGAATAGGATCTAGCTTTGCCAAGTTTGACTTGCTTGCACCATTGTAAACAATAGAACCATAATCGAGTTTGGAACGAACAAGCGATCGATATAAATGAAGGAGAGTTTGCTGATCTCCCCCCCACTTATAGCTGGCAACGACTTTTAACAAATCCAGAGCTTTCGTGCATTTGGCTTTTAAGCAATTTATATGTGATTTGAATGTTAGTCGTTGATCAAACCACATGCCTAGAAATTTGACCTCTTTTACTACTTTGATTTCAGTTCCGTCTAATTTTAGTTTTGGATCTTCGTGCTGGAAGTATTTTCTGCAAAAGTGTATACAATTTGTCTTAGCTCTGGAGAACTTGAAACCATTTTCTAGACACCATTTCTGAATTCTGTGTAGACAAAGTTGTAATGTTCTCTCAATACTGTGTATACTTTTCCCACTACACGATATATTGAAATCGTCTACAAAAAGTGAGCCATCAATTGATTTATTCAGAACTGCAGCCAGGCTGTTGATCTTAATACTAAACAGAGAAGTAGACAAAATACTGCCCTGTGGGACACCCTGGTCTTGATCAAAATGATCAGACATAGTTGTACCCAAACGAATTTGGAATTGTCTATCATTCAAAAAGTTGGAAATAGAAACTGGTAAACGACCTTTTAATCCCATCTTTTGAAGATCTTTAAGAATCCCGTATTTCCATGTAGTATCATAGGCTTTTTCTAAATCAAAAAAGATAGAAACCACATGTTCGTTCTTGGCGAAAGCATTCTTAACAAACGAATCTAATCTGACTAAGGCACCGTTTCCAATTATCGTTCGCGAATGAATCGTTTATTTCGTCAAATTTTCTCGAAGTCGCGATTTTCCAAGGCGCGAGGGAATGGTTTTTTTTCTTCAAAATAAACGATTCATTCGCGATCGCTGTTCGAATGGGGTTTTTTTTCTGTTGACAATCGTTTTTCAATCGAAAAAATTCTCGCGACTAAAAAGCGATATCGCGATTCAATCGCTTTTTAATCGAGAAAATATAAACGATTGAAAAAAACCGATTGAGGATTATAGCCGAAAGTAGTACGCCATTGGTTCAGCCGGACTGACCCGCATACACGTTCGAGTTTCTAACACTTCAGTCAGACTATATAAAGTTCGATCATTTTTTCTTCTTCCTTTTCCATTCTTTGCCTAGTGTAAAACTATAGTGTGTTGCTGTACAGTTGACGGTTATATAAATACGATGGGGATATTGAAAGAAATTGAAAAAAAATATCTATATATATACATAGGAATAATGGTTATGCATATAATTATAACTTCATATTTACATGTACATATATTTTGTACGGGACACAGGCCCGGATATGGTCAGATTGGGTCATTTGCACTTGCAATTTCGTCTATTATTTTGGGTATTTCTGTGTTTTAAAGCTGGTATTATTCCAGATTTCTTGTGTAGCATTTTTCGTGAACGTTTTTGGCATCTGTGCGGGCTGAAATTTTGAGTTGATTCGTCAGATTTTCGCTGTACGCGTGGTTTTTTGTCCTACGATCACCATTTTCCTTGTGTAGATAGATGGCGCTGTATTGAATATAACATTGTCATACGGGGCTTTTGAGTCTTCGAAAGCACTTAATTATTAATATATAGCGCGGGCTATTTGTAAAAATTTTCACAACTGGTTAATCCAGTAAGAGATGAAATTATATAATATTCAGTTGGTTTTTGGCTTGAGCTTCCCTTTGGAATCATTCATACATTTATCAAAATATAAAATTAAAATAAAAAGTATTGTACATATGCGAATCCAACCGTTATATGCGATTCAATCACCATTGTGATGTGTATTTGATATAAATATGAAATTACTCCCGCGAATATTCTTATAATAAATAAAATTAACTTGATGGTGATTTTTTGAACTTATTCACATCTCAATAGTTTAAAAACTGTACCAACACATGAATGGATACCATTTCCTAATGTATGTTTTACTATAACAAAATATACATATTTAATTACACTATTTCTCACCTTAATTAACCTAGAAATTCTCGGCTGGAGGGCTAAGCTGTTCTGGGTTATCGCCATGCGCCCATTCACACCTCTATCAAGCCTGTGCCGTAATCATTCTGATAATGCAATCAACGACGAACTCAAATCCACTTATGACCTGTACCCGGTATTTACAAAACAAGATATTGTGACTATCATCCTGTATTGTTTATACCAAGTTGCATGAATATATGAGGAAATTATCGAAAGTATGAAGGGAATGACTGAACATTAATACATTGTCGACTCACACGATTATTGAATAAACATGTAATTTTGTCATTTACGCTTCGCCAGAGTAAATCTGAGCGCGAACGTCACAGGAAGCATGGTACAGGTATATGTATAGATATTTCCAGCATACGCCCTACTTCGGCTTGTAGGAGACTATAGATCGCGAATCATATATATTATTCGGTTATCTTACGCATTTATACATAGTATAGTATTATGTATAGTATAGTAATATAGGTTTTTCCATCGACAAATCCGCAATCAACATTACATGTAGTTCCCAGTTCGCGGATAGAGCGGCGTACGACGGCAACACGGCCTATGTGTCAAATATCACTCCGCCTCACGATTCTCTCGCGCCTTGAAAAAAACCCGATTCTCTCGCGATTGAAGATTCGCGATCAAGAACGGATCGCGCATGGGTAAACGATTCAAAAACGATATCGCGAGAGAATAGTTTTTTCCAGAAAAGGTTCAATCGTTTTTTCTCATTTTTTTTCTCGATATTCTCGCGACTGATTCGCGATTGATCGTTTTTCAATCGAGAAAATTGAAGAAAAATCGCGACTGAAGAAAAAACGATTAATGGAAACGATCCCTAAATGATCAATGGTACTTCTATTTTTTCGGAAACCAGCTTGAATATCAGTAAGTTTCTTTTCAGTTTCCAGGTACCAAACAAGGCGATCATTTATCATGCGTTCCATTGTTTTGCAGACACAACTAGTCAGTGAAATAGGACGATAATTACCAGGGTCTGTATGGTCACGACCAGGCTTTGGTACTGGTATAACTATGGCATTGTGCCAAGACGGAGAAAATTCTTCTCTATACCAAAGTCTATTGAATATGCGTAATAGGATTTCTAGAGATGATTCCGGTAGATGTTTCAAAAGCTGATAATGAATATTATCAGGGCCTGCAACAGAATCATGAGCTTTCGTGAGAGAAGCATGGAGTTCTTCAATTGTAAACGAAGCGTTATAGCCTTCGTGATTACCGGAAGTGAATTTAATTTCATTTTTCTCTTCTCTTTTTTGGAAACTTTGAAATTTAGGTACATAATTTTCTGATGAAGAGTTTTTGGCAATTGTTTCTCCTAATTTATTTGCAATTTCTACTTTGTCAGTAATCACCTGATTTCCATCGTTGAGATGATGAACGCTGGACTTGGAGCTTTTACCTTTTATTCTTTGGATCATATTCCAAACTTTTGTTATTGGTGTATGAGTATTTATCTTAGAAACATAATTTCTCCAAGAATCACGTTATTCTGTTTCATGGTTCTACGAGCTTTAGCTCTTGTAACTCTGAGATCTTTCAAATTTTCAGGATTAGGATGTCGGCGGAAATATCGTTCAGCCTTCTTCCTACATTTTCTTGCTTCTTTACAGTCATCATTAAACCAAGGTTTCTTAATATGTGCAACTCCTGAAGATGTGGGAATGGTTTGGTTGGCAATTTCTATCAACATATCTGAGAATAGCTGTATAGGATCTGAAGCATCAGCGAAGGAGACTGATTGTAGTTTTTGTGAACAAAGCTTTTCAAACTCAGGCCAGTTTGCTTTCTTGAAATTAAACCTTGTGGAATGAGGGTCATCAGCTGAATGAACAGCTTTTAGAACAGTGGGAAAGTGATCACTTCCACAAAGGTCATCATGAACAGACCAAGAAAATTCTTCAAGAATAGGCAGGTCGCAAAGTGAGATATCCAATGCTGAATAGGTTCCATGAGCCGAGGACAAATGTGTATAAGAACCATCATTAAAAATACACAACGAATTATTTGATATAAAATTTTCGAGAATTTTACCTTTACAATTGTCTTCGTTATCCCAGAGGATGTTACGTCCGTTAAAATCACCCATCAATAAACAAGGTTTCGGGAGCTGATCGTAAAGATCTTGAAGTTCATTTAGTCGGAGACTACCAGAAGAAGGTATGTACACCGTGCATAATGTGAAAACAGAATTCAAGGTAATACGAACCGCTACAGCTTGTAAATCTGTCACTAAATCAACAGGACTGTGTAACACACCCATTTTAACCAATATTGAGGAACCGCCAGTAGCTTTTCCGTTTTCGTCTAAAGCATAGGAATGATAAGGTGTGTATTGGCGAAATTTAAATTTATCTTTATCTGCTTTCTTCAGAAAGGTCTCGTTGAGACAAAAAGCTGATGGTTCATAATCTTGAGTTAATAATTGGAGTTCATTTAAATTTGGCCAAACTCCTCTGCAATTCCACTGAACGATAGTTGGTGGTTGAGCCATCTTCAGTCCGTATATAGAAATAAAACACAAAGCTGTCCAAGTCAAGATATATAAGGTTAGCTTAGCCATTATGTACGTTTTATTTTGGGTAATCCTTTTTGACCCTTTTCTTTTTTCCTTTGTTATCTCTTGCCTTTTTGATTTTCCTTTTTACAAACTTCTTTCTGTCTCTCTTGTCCCAACAAGTCCCTAGACCTTTGGTTCAAGGAAGTCTCGCCTATTAACGGGCGATCGTTACAATCCTGAAAATCCTCATCAGAAAGAATGCATGTATCACTGCTAGGAGTGGGATTAGCATCGACCACCTCAGGCTCCTCGCCGATATCCATTGCATTCTCTTCATTCTTATTCGAGATGGCTTCATCACTACCAGACTGCTGACTACTTTCTTTTGCTGAGAACTCCTCCATTACTTCTTCGTTTGGTGTGAAGTTAATACCTACACCGGAGTGAATAGGATTAATGGAGGAATCTACAGGCTGCACAAGTGCATTCTGATCCGAAACACTACCAGTATCCGGTAAGTTTTTCCCCTTGAATTCAACTTCTGAAGTTACTACTACTTCAACACTTTCAGTTTTATCAGAAAACGACTTCTGATCACCTGACTTCTGCTCACCTGCCTTTACTTCTACATCATCGCAACCCTCACTCTCACTGACATCATTGCAAACCTCACTATCACCTTCATCTTCATCTTTCAAACCACAACCTACCTCCATCTCGTCACCGAGAGCCTCGTAGTGGTTTGAGGTTTTCTCTTTGCTCTCAGCGGCAACTATCTCCTGATGACGTTCAGTGGCCGAGTGGTCTAAGGCGCCGGTATTAAGTGCTGGTCGGCGAAGAGCGGGCGTAGGTTCGAATCCTACTCCTGACAGAATTTTTTTTGTAACTTAACCCTACTATTTGTACCCTGTATTCTATTTGTACCTATTCTATACCTTCTTGTTGACTTAAAAAAAATAAGTCAAACCCCCATCATTTTTTGTGTTTTTTCAGGAATTTTTATTCAACATCAATGAACGTCAGAACAACAACGTCATAACAATAACGTGATAATAAAAAAACAAGTGGCCTGCGCGCAGTGCATTTAAGTTAACCAGAGAAATGGAGCATGCACATTAAAACGAGAGGCCGTCCAGTCATAGACGAGGACATCACGGTCTTCGACTTGACAATAATCATCAAACATGTGTACGATGGTTGGCATAGAATGTCCTCTACTCCGGTGAGTGAGATAAAACACACAGTACTGGCCGCACACACTACTCAAGGGTCCTTGTAATCTTTGAGTATTCCAACGCCACATTGTAGTAGAGACGTCCATGAATTTCACCAAATCGGCATGTAGGGGTGCAAGTCCGTAGGAATCAAAGTATTCGCCTTGGCCTAGGGTGTCCACGTACACAGCTACCCAATGTTCACCGGGTCGAGACCCCGGGTCTGTATTCAGGATGTAGGCTGCTGGGGTGGTGGAGTGGGTGGGTGTGGAAACACACCTCGAAAGGGGATCTTCGGATCTCGCTGGAGTATGCCCATCAGCTGTTCTGTATCCATGACTCTAGTTGGCGTAGTCACACAGCACGTTTCTTTGCTGATCCACGCTGATGACGTTATCAAACTCGGCGTAGCAAATCACGCTAATGGTCTGGGCTAGAGCGGTGGCGAAACGCAGTTCCAACCGTAGGTTTCCTTTCTTCAGCAAGGCCAGTTGATGAACGTGTTCCAAGGTGGGGGGTGAGGTCGAAGGCGAACAACGTGTACCCACGGTAAAAGTCTCGTCGAGTGATGGTATTTCCTTCGTCCTGGTTGTTTTGTCCTGTGGCTGTAAACAGGTTCAGGTAGCTGCGCACGTAGTTTTGGTTACCAAAATCCGGTTGTAATGGTCGGGCTGGAATTTGATGGCCAGCCACGTGCAGTGCCAAAAAGTTCAGGTTGAAATGTTGAAAGGCGAACGGATTCTCATCCCACGCTCCATTGAAAGCGGTGTTGGTCACACACGCTATGGTAACACGTTTAGGGAGATCCCCTAGCAATAAATTTTCACGATTGGCCATCATCGTACCGGCTGGCACAGAGAACACCTTGGTCTGTACGCGTCGGATGGGGTACAGGGCTGGTTTTTTCGATAAGGCTTCCATGTGACTCACCAACACGCCCTGTTGCAAATCCACCGTACGCACAAACAGGGCTGCATCTTCTAGGATGATCTTGTAATTGGGGGCCGCTCCACCGGCCATCAAGGCGAACGCAGGTGTGGAACGGATCAACTTGATCTTGATGGATACACCGTTCATCATGTAGCGGTCTTGCAGGAACAGATCGGCGTGCAGTCGTCCCATCATATCGACGGACTTGCTATCGGCTGTCAAGTTTTTGCGCGTGGTCAACCCATTATTGGCAGCCAGCACGCTATTCATGGCGCCGGGTGTATCCTTGTAGTACAGCGCGGCTTGCAAGTGGGATTTTTTGGCATCTGCACCGTACGACAACAGCGTCTCCATGTAGGCTCGGTACGGGTACGTATTGGTCGACGTACTGATGAGTCTATCGCTCAGACTCGTATCCACCTGTTGGAACAAGGAGTGCAGCCAAAGATTCACTGGGCCTACTACTGCATCATCCGCTACGTTGGCCCCGGCTGCGTCCACTATTTTGGCTTTCACGTACAAGTAGGTGTGGGCTAAATCCAGGTAGGCTGTATCTTTGTTTTCAATGGTAAATTCCACGGGGCCCGTCCCCGTCAGGCTAGCCAGGGGTCGATGTTCTACCCAACGGCCTTCGGCTACACTGGTTTGGGTGGGTGGAATAGTCCACAAATCCAATTCACTGTTGGTAGACGGACACGACTCGGAGTGAATGAATGCCATTATGCGAAGATGTCTCTCCTACTACTCTTCTTCTTCTTCTTCTGGGTGTGAGTCCTCCGGGGTGTGCGTCGTCGGTGTGTTGGACGTCGAATGACTCTTCGCTGTGTCCGGGGTTGTCTTTTAAGGGCTTTGGCGATGAAGACGCTGCCGGCTTCTTTAGCCCGTCGTTTCAAGGCTTGTCGGGGTGCTGTGCCTCCCATCACATCACCGGCCACGCGCAATCCACTGCGTACCGCTTGTTTGCCCACCGCTTTAACACCTCGTGTCACCAAGGGTAAGAACGTTTTCACAATGCTGCCCAGTATGTTTCCCAATCTGTGACCTCGTTGCATGCGTGCACCGCTAAAGATGGGCAAGCCTCCTCCCGTTTGTTTCTTGTAGTAGTCGGCATAGCTGGGCGTATGGCACTGGTAAGGCACGTACATTATACGAAGTGAGGAGAACGGGCTTGTCGGAAATGAAGTGTCAGCACCACTTTCCCTCGTTCGAATGCGACCGGGTGTCCCGTGTCATCTCTTATATCCACCATGATCGTGTTGATATCGGTATGTCGTACGGGCAGGTAGAGTATATGGTTGAAACTCTGGTTGACTTGATTGCCATACGACTTGCTAATGGGCACCACCCGTAACAGAGGTGTGTTCACATCGCCCACAATATGGCTGTCCACTGCGTCCGAGTAGACGTAGAGTCCGTACATGCCTACTTTCATATCCATCACAACGTCACCGTTGTCGGTGGTGGGCCCCGGGTACACGCTGTAAGGCAGACCTAACATTTGCTGTAGTGTAGGACTGAGTTTCACAACCACGTTAGGGCTCAGCAGGATACAGGCCTTGTCGTTGTGTGGGTTGACAGTCAAGATCACGTGATTCTTGAAGGGATAGACTTTCAGGGGTTTTGAAGTATTCGTGGCCTCCCGTAGAGACTTGTACTCCAACAAGGACAGCAGACCCTCTATGAACTTCTGGGGCGTATCGTATTGGCCTTCGGGGAGAATGAGTTTGGTGACTTTGCCTTCGTACTTTACTTCGTACCATACTTCTTGGTCTCGTACGTTGTACCACGAGTAAGGGTACTGAATATCTACCAGTCCACATTCCCACCGACCCGGTAAATGTAACGGTTGTGGTAATTGAGTGACATACTTGGCCAAGGTGTTGTCAGGAAACACATCGAGTGAACTATTACTGGGCAACGTCAGGTAAAACATGACGACTGAGTTGTTCTGCCTTCTGCACCGAGTTTTTATAGGGGGTATCCCTTAGTAGGGTTCCCAGGCCTTGGGCGCCTTACCTCGGCGTCGTGATCGTCGTGGCGGTGGTGTGGCCGGTATAGAGGTCGCATAGGGGTGAAAAGAACGGTCCCGCCGTGAGGGTGTTTTGGGCGGCGTCTGCGGTTGCCATTCACGTTCCCAGGTATGGGGACGTCGAGAGGGTGCTTGCATCCACTTCCAGCGTTCACGATTTCCTACCAATTCTTGAGGGGTGTGTGTGTCTTTTAACCCCTGAGCAAAGGCTTCCCAGCCCGGTGGATTAGAGTGTTTGCGAGAACGTACCATATCGTTGATCAAATCGGTCATATGAGACCCCGGCACCACTTGGTTTCGAATCAGCAGTTTTCCTTCAGCATTCCAACCCATATCGGCATTCTGTTTCACCCGGTCCAACAATAAACACGCCTTGGTCTTAAAGGCTTTAGGCACACTGGCCAACACTTCTTCTTCCAGCTGAGGTGAGGCAGAGGATGAGGGTGGTGGTGATGGGAGTGTGAGTGTAGGCGTTGTGGGCGTTGTGGGTAGTTGTGGCAGTGGTGTACTACTACTACTCCCTCTATATTGATCCATAAACGTCTGGTACCGGTTCAGCGTATGATGGTAGAGTTGAATTTTCTCGTGATCGGGTAGTCGACGTTGGAGTATACTATTCATCTCTTCATCCAGAGACTGCAGTTGTTGCACTGTGGCAGGCACGGGATAGGGTGATTGCAAACTCTGTAACAGTCGAGGTTCGACCAGCATCATTTTTTTCGTATGTTCCATGACGTTAGCGTCCCAAGATGGAGCCTAGTAACGGTCCCAGTACAGTAGCGGCTAAGGGTGCGAGGAGTGCGCCGAGAAATCCACCTCGCTGTAACACCTGTTTCTTTTTCTTGACACTTCCCGTCTTCTTCACCAACGTTCGGAGACCCGCCTTGTGCCGTTGCAATTTCCCTTTCTGCAGAGGACTGAGCGGAACATTGCCTTTTAACACATTATGCGCCACTTCACACAAACACCGTACCAAGTCGGGATCCGCCCCGCGCACCAGGGCCCGGCCCACCCCCGGTGGCGCGCTGCGTAATACGCGCAGGGCCGGCGCGTGCTTGCGTATCCGTGCAGACATGATGAGTGACGGCTAGAGTGGGTTGTCTTCTTCTTTTATTTGGGTGTGTACACTGTCTGCACCTCTCCGGGAAAAATGTGGGTACGCAATCGAAGGGTAGAGGGGGTGTCTTGTTTCAAGTCGATGAGTAGATACCCGTGAGCTCGTTGGGTAGCATCTTCAAAGGCTTCTCGTACAAAGGCCGTGTTTTTAGGGTACATCTGTTGGGCCAGGTGCGTAATTTGGGAAGCGTCTCTGGGGTTTTTGAATAACACCACATACTGAGCATTCAAACTAATGTTCCTGTGCTCTTTGTTCTTACTGAAGAGATTCTGCACGATGTAGATGATGCTCAACCGACGATGATGGCTTCCTTTGGTAAAGAGACGGGTGATTCGACTGTCCGTTTCCGTCATGAGATCGTCCACCACCACCAACGTGTCTTTGGGCGTATTCTCAGGGGGTAAGCCTTCCATTAAGGTGAGTCCCGGGACACGTGCCAGTTCCTCGTACGCGGGTTGCCAAGCTCCATAACACCACAGGATGCGAGCTAGAGGAGGTGAAATGAGGGCTGACCCGTGTTGGATGAGACGTTGAACGAAGTGTGTTTTTCCCGACCCTGTCGGTCCAGCGATGAGACACGTGAAAGGATGCTGCCACCGAGGATCCATAGTTTTTTTATTTGGTGATTTGCGCTCGGCGTTCAGAGGCCCACCACCGTTGTCGTGGATCCCACCGGGGATCGTAGTCGAACGGGTACCGTTGCCGTGGTAAACGTGATTCGTGCACTCTAAATGATGTTAGCGTCGTAGGAGTCGTAGTGGTGGTGGTGGGTGTACTAGGTTGTGGTGATGGGGTGGAAGGGTCGTCGCTTCTCAGGGGTGACGGAGGCTGGTGATCACGTGGAGTCGTAGTAGTACGGAGCGTCGTAGTAGTACGGGGCGTCGTCGTAGTACGGGACGTCGTAGGCGTGGGTGGATGGATGTGGCGGTCAGGTGACGTGGTGGATGGAGTAGACGGCGTGGTAGGCGTGGATGTCTGGGTTGATACGTGGCGGTACCTTGACGTCTTGGATGGCGTAGGCAGCGTCATAGTGGTGGTGGTGGAAGTGGTGGATGATTGAGGTGGAATTGTTGGACGAAGGGTGTTGAAACAGGATATCACGTACCCCAAATCGTAGAACACGCCTCCAAATAACGTACCCACAAGCACTACTAGACACACTACAGTACCCACTTGTGCTTTTCGAGTTCGTAACAGTAAGGGTAGATGTGCACTATCCATGGTGCAACCCTACACTGAAGGATGGTGGTGATAGGGGTTAGAATTTATAGGCGTTTCATGTCACGGCCTGACACCCAGGAATTAAACGAACGGGGCCAACCTTGCCATTTGACGAAATGATAGGGGATGCCACGTCGACGTTCCGTTTTCAAAATCTTTTCCACCGTGTAGTAGTCTTTCGGTGTTTTCACTATGGGTTGTAATTCTGCCTCGTAAAACGTGCCTTGCAGTGTTTCTCCTTGTAGATCTTCCAGTTGATAGACGTGTGGCTGTCGAGGTTTATGGCGAACGATGACAAAGAGCTCGTCACTCCAGTTGGGCAAGTAACTTTTCTCAAATTGTCCTTTCACTTTACTGATCCGTACCACATCTCCGCGTTTGTAACGGGGTGACGTGAGTGGTGGTGGTGGTGGACTGGGTGAGTACAGCGTACCACGCACTTGATGTTCGTTGCGTTCTGTCACATCGAGGGGAGCTCGCTGGATACTGCGATGATAGGCTCGATTGTACCCTTGGACCAGTTGAGGTAGTACATCGATGTACCGTCGGGTGTTTTGGGCGGTAAAATACTTGTACATTCGTCCTTTGAAGGTCCGATTGAATCGTTCCGCCACAGAGGCTTTGGTCTCGTTGTACGCATGGAAGAAAAATACCTTCTGTTTCTTAAGAAAGGCTTGAAAGGGTCGGTTGAGAAATTCTGTACCTTCATCCGTTTGCAAATAGAGGGGTTTGCGCCCCGTCTTGAAAATCTGCTGGAACGCCCGTACTAGATTCTCTCCTGTTTTGGTGCGAATGGGTAGTACCCAGGCATACTTGGATAAAATATCGATACAGGTCAACATGTACCGATGTCCATCATTGTGATTCAAGTCGACTCATATCCACTAAATCAGCCTGCCATTGTGCGTCTATGCCTCCTACGATGACTCGGTTACGGCGAAAATGTCGGGCTGCTCGATGTAAACTATAAGTGTCTTGGGTTTTTAACCAGTCTCGAACTTCAGTTCGACTGATGCCTTGGGAATGGGCAGCTCGAGCGAGCGCTCCCACAGCGCTATACGCGGCTGGACTGGTAGGGTTGTAATACAAATCGGTTAACACCTTGTTCACTGTAGATGCTGACCCCTTTTTCCCCTTTCGGGATCCCCTCATCACCGTCTTCCTACCCCTCATCGGGGTGCCTCTGGGTCCCCGTCCGGTGTGTTCGCTTCATCAGGTGACACTGACACTCTAGCCTCTGTGCACCCTATAGATATAGTACTTTCGTGTTCCCCGGCTGTATCGGGTTCATGTAGTTGTTGTTCATGGGGTTCAGCCAGCGCGTCCTCCATAGCACGAGCCCACGCCAACTCGTCTGATGATCGCTCGTCCGGTGTAAACAGCTGGTCCACAATAGGCACTACTTTCTCCAAGGCTGACCACAGATGGGGGTCTAGGGTGAAGCCTCGCGTACGGTCTTGGTAGCGCTGCGTGCGAAGAAAGGCCCACGGTATACGTAGATGGCATTGTCTATGTGGATGAGGTGTCCGTCGAGCTCATCGCTCAACACCCGTTTAAATTTGGTCCAGCCGTCACGCTGTAGCGTCACCGTATTCGATACGGTCTCAGCGGGCGCCCAGCAAATAGCTCCACAGTCTTCCACCAGGGTGACTTTATCTTCATAGACGTGTAACCCCGCCTGGGGTGTAAGGGGCAGGATGGCTCGTAGGTCGGATGACATGCTTGCTCTAAATGTCGAACGGTGAATGACACACACTCTGTCTCACCCCTGGTATTTATAGTGTCAGGTGGGGTACAGACATGAGTCGTACTATTCTGTGAGGGAGTCCTGTGGAGCGAGTACTTCATCGACCATGGGGATTACTTGTTGCAAAGCCGTCCATAGATCGGGATCCAGAGTAAAACCACCTCGCTTGAGACAGAAGAGTCGAGCAAAATAGGGACCACGGAAAATGTAGACGTCGTCACACAGGTGAATGCTATCACCGTCGAGGTTACCGCATAACACGCGTTTCAAGGTAATCCAGCCTTCCGGGGATAAAGAGACACGCGCTGGTTCAGACGTACACCAACACCTACTATCGTCATCGATGAGCTCCACGCGTTGGGGATACAACAATAGGGTGCAGTCCGGTGTAAGAGTGCGGGTGGCTACAGAGTGCGCCTGGGGGTGGAGTACGTCGTGGACGTCGGTGATAATAGCTTTCAGCGCCTGCCATAATGCCGGCCGGAGTAGGATAGAGGCACCACCACACTGTTCTAACCGGGGAAAAAAAGAATCATCTCTACCACTTCGTAGGTAGACACCGACTCCCACGTGCATGAAATCGACTTCGGGCTCTTTTCCCTCCCTGTAACAACCGTGTCAATAGAGTCCATCCTGCTAGGCTTAAACATAGCTTCACCTCTCGGGGATGTTCTTCGATGAGCTGCAGTTCATGGTCATAGACGATGAGGATGACGTCAGGCGTGAGTTGGAAGAAGGCAAGCTCCGCTCCGTGCGCTGCCATAGTGGTGAATGACAAAACACCGACCAGGCAAATGTGTATATATCGATTCTTACCCCTTCGTGAAAGTCCGTGATGTCCGTCAAAAAAAACCCTAGTCCGTAACCGTACACGTTATAGGTGCGCACCTCTCTCTATCCGTACCCGTCACCGTTCTAGTTTTTATTCCATCCTCACCCTTGTCCGTCATGACTCGTGAGTAAAAAATCCCTAGTCCGTAGCCGTACACGTTATAGGTGCGCACCTCTCTCTCTCTCTCTCTATCCGTACCCCGTCACCGTTCTAGTTTTTATTCCACCCGCCCCCTTGTCCGTGATGATTCGCGCTGTAATGTTATCTGCAATCATTTAACCTGGGAATTGTGAATTTTCGCGCAAAATAGACGGATTGAGAATTAACCCAGGAAGGGTGGTCGCACGTGGGCCTAGACATCCATCAGTCACGTGTACATCGACTCTGATGTTATTAATACACGCAATCATTTAACTTCCGTGATGATTCGCGCTGTAATGTTATCTGCAATCATTTAACCTGGGAATTGTGAATTTTCGCGCAAAATAGACGGATTGAGAATTAACCCAGGAAGGGTGGTCGCACGTGGGCCTAGACACCCATCAGCCACGTGTACATCGACTCTGATGTTATTAATACACGCAATCATTTAACATTGACAAATTTGGTGCAAAAATATGTGGATTGAGGATTAACCCAGGAAGGGTGGTCGCACGTGGGCCTAGACAATTCATCAGCCACGTGTACATCGACTATCATGTTATTAATACACGCATTCATTTAACATGGAAATTTTCCACTCGACGAATTTCGTGCAAAATGCCGGGATTCTGGCGTTAACCCAGGAAGGGTGGTCCAGCCCACTATTGGCCAATGAGATGTCTATAAACAGAACCAATGAAATGGCTATAAAAGAGCCAATCTGCTAGCCTAAAAAAGAACCAGAGAGCGAGGTTGAAACAGCCAATGAAAATGACCTGTATGTCAGTACAAAGCCAGCGGGAGCGTCGTGCGGGTCATTCCAAAACCTTTCACTGACCTTAGAAGACGTATCAACATATTGAAGAAAAATGAACAACCGCCGTGTGGCCAAGATGTCCACCACGAAGGCCTCCGGGCGAATGGACGAAATACGACAGGAAATCACACGGCGTCAGAAGAAGGCCATGATAACAGCCATAAAAGATTTTTGGTTTAAAGAATTTACGGGGTGGTGTAGACGGATAGAAAACAACGACGTATCGGAGAGAACAGCCCAGAATCTGCGGGAGCTGATCAACACATCCAGAACCATCAGCGAAGAGGGGTGGTTGGTGTTACTACAACGAACCATGGAGGAAATGCACCCTCCCCCTCCTCTCGTCAACAACAACAGCAACAACAACAACAACAACAACAAGAGCCGCCAGTCCAGCCGGAATATGTGGATATAGCAGAAATAGCACCCGCCAATTTCGTGGAAGACCTTCCGATTGTTGACCACGAAGAGGGACAACACAGGTACCAACTGAGGCCATACAGCTATTTCTCCGTCAGTAAAATGGAGTAGACAGGAAAACTCCCCCTGAAGAAAACAGGGTGAACAAATTGAGTCCAACGGCTCTTTTCAGGGCCAACCCATTGCTGTCGAAAGAGAGATTCTAACTTGGCACAAATTCAAATCACAGGTCCTACATCATGCCCTCTTTATTCTATAGTATTAGCAAACTGCAACACCAAAAAAAACAAAACCAATCCCTGCCCGATTAACGGTCCTTTTCAGGGCCAACCTCTTACTTCCAAACACACAGGTTTTTTTTTCTCTCAGTGTTTTAGGGCTAACCCATGCAAAAATTTGGTGCAAAATGAGCGGCATGATTGCAGATATTGTCACTGTCGTTGGCGACCCTGTGCGACATCAGTCTGTAAGTCTTGTTACTACTTTTACATCGGTAAAAGGAAGCCCGCCTTCTTTAACGTGTGATAAATATGTAAGTCTTGTTACTACTTTTACATCGGTAAAAGGAAGCCCACCTTCTTTAACGTGTGATAAATACACGTATCCTACCGGAATCTGTATGTCTTGTTACCGCTTTTACATCGGTAAAACGAAGCTCGCCTGCACCGTATCTTTATTACGATGAAAGTAAACGTACAGTGATCAAGGGAAAGTAACAAACAAATTTTCTCAGTGTTTTAGGGCTAACCCATGCAAAAATTTGGCGCAAAATGAGCGGCATGATTGCAGATAACATTACAGCCCGAATCATAACGGACTTTCACGGATAAGGGGGGAGGGGGGAGGGGGTACGATACGATACGATACGAATTTTATTACGATCAAAGTAAACGTACAGTGATCAAGGGGAAGTAACTCCCATTACGATACGATACGAATTTTATTACGATCAAAGTAAACGTACAGTGATCAAGGGAGAGTAACTCCCAATATAAACACTGATACGGGTACGGGTAGAGAGAGATGCGCACCTATAACGTGTACGGCTACGGACTAGGGTTTTTTTTACATTTTAACATGGCAAAATTTAGACTAGGTGAATTTGGTGTAAAATGAAGGCATTCTGTCGTCACCCAGAATGTATTGGGGTAATATTATAAAGAGTGGAATGGACTTTTAACCTGGAAATTGATGTGTTATTTACCTATTGTTACCTAGGTATGTGTGTGGGAGTTGGTGTTATTTTTTTTATTTTGTGCTTTTCAGTTTAGAAGTTTTCCCTTTCGGAAAGATGGGGTGGCTCTAAAAACAGCCTTTGGAAGATGTAAGGCATTACATCGTTGGGGCCAGGTGGCAGTCTTCTCACAGTACACACCGGGCATATCAAGGCTATGAATTCACACACTAGGGGGTTGTAATCGTCCAGACACTCTGGTAATCGGGCATGTCGGTGTATACAAGCTAGACACAAGGCTTGATGCCCACAGGGGAAAATAGCGTATTTGGCGAAGTGGTTACAGCATTCCACGCAGCGTAAATAGGATGCTGCTTGGCATTCTGTGTTGGATACCAGTGTTGTTGTTGTTATTGCGGAAGCGTAGTGGATGACGTCTTCGTTTTCTTTTTTGCTTATTTTTCTTGTGTTCTCTCTTATTCTGTTTTTTCTTGCGTCTTTTCTGTTTTTTCTTGCGTCTTTTCTATTTCTTCTTGCGTCTTTTCTGTGTTTTCTTGAGTCTTTTCTGTCTTTTCTTGAGTCTTTTCTGTTTTTTCTTGAGTCTTTCCTCTTCTCTTTTGCTTGTCCTTCGCCTTCTTCTCCTTGTCCTTCTTCTGTTTCTGTTTCTTCTTCTGTTTCTTCTTCCGTTTCTCCTGCTTGTTGTTCTCCCTCTTCTTGTCCTTCTCCTTTAGCTTGGAGGCTTTGTTGTTTCAACATATCTTCTAGCACTCGGTCCATGTCGTCAAAACGTTGGTATTCGACTGTGGTAAGATCCGGTGTCGCTGCTGGGGGGTCACTAAGATCCGGTGTCGCTGCTGAGGGGTCACTAAGATCCGGTGTGGCTCCTGGGGGTCTTGATTAGGGTGGTCCTGGGGTTCGTCTTTAAATAAGTCTCCTATAATAGCATCGATCCATGGCTCGTCATGTACCATATCGATGGCTCCGAGCAGTTGTAGTTCATCATCATGATTTGTGATCAAGTCTAGTATGTCAATATCCATGATTTCAGCCAACAGGGATGACTCCATGACTGTGGATTCAGGCTCGTCAAATACCACGTAATAGGCTGGTGAATTCGCACTCGTAAAATGAAAAGCTTCTGCACGTCTAGTAGACACTGGCATAATTGTGAATGAATCAGTAAATACTGCGCGCTATTTATAGTGTAACGCGCGGACGTCAGCGTAATTTTTATATTTTTTTGTGCTCACTTACGCTGGAGAAATATGTTTGTGTTTCTTTTCCAATTTTAAACCAGTGTGATTTTGCAATAAATACGAGTGCACGTATAAATTTTATTTCAAGTTGAACTGGGGCAACTGATCGTGTAGCATTTAAAAATTTAGAAGGATAGCGGTAGACTAAGCCACTATTTTAATGATTTTATCGATTTTTAAACCCATAACGTTATGGTTAGGTAGTGTGGAAAACCCGGTACACTGGAAATAAATCGGTTTTCCTGGGTAAAAATACGTCAAGTATGTTGCTCACAGCCTTATAATGTCACCCTGAAAATTGTAGCTGGTTTATGGAAAGAAAACTAGGAAATTTTATCCTTGGGCTACGGTAACACAGCACTATACAGTGTGCAGGCAAAATGTGAGTACAGCTATGGGTGTCAAATGGGAGTGTGTTACCGTAGCCCAAGGATAAAATTTCCTAGTTTTTTCTTTTCGATAAACATGCTGCAGTGAACTCACATTTATTGCAAAAAATGAGACCCGTTTTAAAGTTGGGAAAATAAAACACAATTTTTTTTAGCAGATACCACCATCTTGGACCCACTGCCACAGGCCGCCATCTTAAACCCACCATCCACCACCCACCACAGCCGCCATCTTAAACCCACCATCCACCACCCACCACAGAACGCCTAGACTATAAATAACGCGTAGTATGTTGCCATTTATTCACAACTACAATCATGGGTACAAGACGAAGGCTATTCACCGATCCTAGAGAACCTAGAGAACACAGAGAGGTGATTACGAGTGGAGATGAACATAACGATGGAGTGACAATAATTACAAGCTTTCAGCAGGTTATTGCCGACGAAACGATGATACGGCGAAGTGAAGAACAACTGGAAGAGCTAAGGAGGGAGGCAATGGAAGAAGATACGAGGTTGATAAGACAGCGAAGTCCAGAACAAGACGAAGAGATCAGGAGGGTGGCAATGGAAGAAGAAGATGAGGATGTAACTGATGAAGAAGAACTCCCCTGGTTAAACAGTAACAGACCTCCAACAAATACAACGGCTACCCAAACACCGATTATAACAACGTCGGCTACCGAAACAACAACAACAACAACAACAACAACACCACCACCATGCTCTTGGGCCGAGGTAAGCCGACTGAACGAACAGATTAATCACATGAGACAAGACATGGATCAAATGGACGCTGTGATTTCAAAACAAGAAGAAGACCGACATAAGGAAGAAAGTAAATCAAGCTGCAGCGTGTGTACAGACGAGGAAAGCCTGTACGCCCTATTTCCGTGCGGGCATTTATGCCTATGTGAAGAATGCTGGGTGACGCTAACATGTATAGGGGGCATGTGCCACTGCGCTGAAACGGACGAACAGCATTTAAAAATCAAGTGTCCCGTGTGTAGGAAGCAGGTGGCCGGAGTAAACAGAATTTACCGCTCCTAAAACAAGTGTCGTAACACTTTTCCAAAGTCCCTTTTCAGGGCCACCCCATCTTTCCGAAAGAGGAAACTTCTAAACTCAAAAAGCACCAAAAAAAAAAATAACACCAGCTCCCATCACCCCTATGAAATAAATTTTTTTAATACAATTATCTTTGCAAAAAAAAAAATAAAAAAAATTAACACTAACAACCATTTTTTAATTTTCTACTATTTTTATTAACACAAATAGAACGAACGTGTTCACCAAACTCTGGGTATTGAATTTTAATACAATTATACGCTATGAAGGCACTTCAATGCACATAGAATGAACATAAAATGAGCTTGAGCAAGACTGGCAGATGATAATGTCTGAATGTTCCAATGCAATAAGACTTGAAAATGTTCAATATTTATACAACAAGACAATAGAATGAACGTCTTCAACTCTGAGTATTGAATTTAATACAATTAACAGTAAAAACTCTAAGTATTGAATTTTTAATACAATTATACGCTCTCAAGCCGCTTCAATGAACGTGTAGGAATACGGTAAATGTTTTTCAACACCACACTTGTTCAATAGTTATGCAACAAGACTTGTTTGAACTCATCATCGTCTTTCCGCCCCTGGTGCACGTAGATGTAGGTAGCAATCTCTTCACGTGGAATTCTGGGAGCGCAGGCAGCTTCCAATGCCAGGGCAATTTGCTCCTCGGTCACGTCCTGTAGTGCCTCAGCGCGTATGAGAGTACACTATTGTCCACACACGTATGCATGTTTATCGGACTGTTGTTCCCATAGCCTGCACATGCTTGGATACGCAAGTGTCGAATGCGAGGTCTGATAAGATCCAGGACTGTGTCGATGTACTTCTTATAAATATAGTGAGATATCTGGTAAGCCAGGGCTTGACGAATTGTAGCTGTGAGACTCTGCAACTTCCGCCACGCCGTTATTTTCAAGGTGACACCTCGAGGACAAGGAACACGCTCTTGCGTATCTAACCTCATTTTCCATTTGCGGATATGCACCAGGAGCTGGTCGTTGAAATAGGCACAGCTGACAAAGATGTCGCCACCCACATAAAATTTCGCTTCGTTACCCCCCTGGTCGCGAATAACCGCATCGATGGCGTAATCAAGGGTCTCTAGTTTTTGCCAGGTGTCGAAGGTCAAGGCAATATGCCTAGCGGGTCTGTCGTTATAGGCCGGTGCGTTAAAATGCACTTCTTCGTCTTTGACACTCACAGTTAAATAGGCTGAGAGCTCCCAAATGTCCGTGTGGGCTGCCTGGTAGGCCTGCTGGATCATGTTATTGATATCCTGCACAGACATAGGAAGTTGCACCTCTTCTTCTTCTTTCACAGGCTCAGGCACTTGCTGGGGTACTGGCTGAAGCACTGACTCAGGTATTTCTAAAGGTGTTAGTCGGGGCCGTTTGGGTCGTGCAGCGCGTTTGGCAGGTACACCAGACGCTGGGTGCGTACGTTTGCTACCTGTACGCGCTTCGGTGGTGTCCATGACTAAGATATCATCATCTTGTATAACGTCGGCTTGAAGTAGATCTGCCTAGTTCTTCATTTCCCGTCTTCTTCATCCCCTCCACGAAGGCTAGAAATGCATAGGGGGTAGAGCGCACTAGACCATCGATGAGGGCTCTGTTTTGTGCTGAAGTGGTTTTCTCAGCCATGATATCTTCGACACGCTGTTTCAGAAGTATGTTTTCCTCCATAAGCAAATCACATAATTCGGCCACATGCTGCATCTCATCAATGAGGCGAACACGGTACTTTCGAAGCTTCACTAAAAATGATGACTCCATGACTTTGGTGAGTAACTGCTACGGTGTAATAGTCTGGTGAATTTGCACTGGTAAAATGAAAAAAAGTAAAAGGTTCTCCACAGCTCATACAAGCAGGCTGGCTGGCTGACTAGAGGTGAAGCAGGCAAGCAGGCAGGCGGGCAGGCTGGTCAGGTCAGGTCAGGTCAGGTCAGTCAGAGTGCTCCGCAGGGTAGTGCAATGAATACACCCCACCCCTAAAAATCGCCTGCTTTTATACGTTTTTCTACAATCCGCCATCTTAAACCCACCATCCACCACCCACCACAGCCGCCATCTTAAACCCACCATCCACCACCCACCACAGCCGCCATCTTAAACCCACCATCCACCACCCACCACAGCCGCCATCTTAAACCCACCATCCACCACCCACCACAGCCGCCATCTTAAATCCACCATCCACCACCCACCACAGCCGCCATCTTAAACCCACCATCCACCACAGCCGCCATCTTAAACCCACCATCCACCACCCACCACAATGACCCCATGTGACAGAATACTCGCTTCTGATTGGCTGTCGCGTGACGTCACAAAGAGGTCATATGCAAATTTCTGAGGTCATCTCCTCATGATCTCCTCAAGTGACGTCATACAATTACCTGCGCATGCGCAGTGACGAGCCATTCCGCTGAAATGCTCGCTCTATACTACTGGGAGATGACCAATTTGGGGGGGGAGGGGAAATGACCTGGGGGAGATGGTTTGGGGGGGAAGTGACCTACATCCGCTAGCAGGACCGAATTTCAGCAAAAATTCTCTCTCATCATGGTAGATAATGGACAAGGATTGTGAAGTACAGACGAGTCGCCAGTTCCGACCCACCAAAGTGAAATTTGCATCTGTTTCAGGAGGAAAGGGTTTGATTGGCATATTCATTATTATTAACAAACTAACTTAGCTGGGGATAAACTGAACTGCAGGGAAAATAAAATTACATTTCTTTACGAGAGGTGTCAGTTCCGACCCACTGTCGCCAGTTCCGATCCAGCCTCGTTTTGACATTGACCTTTGACCCAGATATAAACAAATATAATTGTCAACGTGATAAATTTTCCGCCAAAATAGGGTCCTAGCTGGATATTTCGTTTTGAATGTCTTCATCTCATAATTGAACATCTGACGTTAAAGAATGCGGGTTGGGGGTGAGAGTGATATGGTCGAGCTAATCATATTGGCAAGATATATTGGACACTGAAATAACTCCGATGGCTAATAAGCGTATACTCACTCAAAACTGATAAATCAACGGTACTTCTACTTATTTCACCTCTGAATAGCAGATTAAAGAGAAGAAATGCTAATCAGAACTCGAGTTACGAATATACGTAGTGATCGCTGCGTTCGCAAGACATTTTCAGGCCATGGTACGACCCAGCTTGGCCATCCATGGATGATGGTGGTTCGGTACTGGGTCCGTCAGTTGATGTCAACAATGGGGCAGGTAGCCTTCAGAGAGACACACCAGTAAATAAATTTATGACAGATACATAGTACCATATGATAATTATATGTGAGAAACAAAACATCAAAACTTTGATAGGAAGCGCTGGCAGACGACACGGTTTTTGACCAACGGCGAGTCCTGGTGTTTGTACTTAGACCGACGTAGTCGTGTGTATGGAGTGGGTCTGCGTCTAACAAAATCAGTGAATGCATAATATAATTTAACCGTGATGGAGAGGTTGATCAACTTGCTTGAATACCCCAAATGTTTTATGATTTCGCGTGATCATGGTTATGACAAGAAACAATATTTTTGGAAGTGGGTCGGAACTGACACTGGATCGGAATTGGCGACGTCACTGTACGCAAGGTAACATGGATGTCCCTCATATGATTCAGCTGTCTCGTCTAATTAAGTACGAGTCCAAGAACAGTTAAAAAAAATCGTCATTGTCTTTAGCTAAATAATATATAGCCCTCCCGAGTATGAGGGCTATAGGTCGGCCCCAGTCACCTCCAGCGAGGGTTTTAGATAATTTTATTACGAATCACCCACCTCTGAAACTGCCGTACATCTAATCTCTATCCCCTCCTGCGCATTATTTTAAAATCTTGTGCACTGTTGGGGTACAACGAATTACCCAAATGAACCCAAATGAAAGTCAGATTACCCAAATGAAAGCACAATGAACCCAAATGAGTATTCACTTCAACGAAGGTTCTATTATATACTAGAATGCAAATCTGGTTTGAATGGAGCGCTAGTAGGCCAAAAAGTATAATTCTAGCGAGTCCACCGAAACTATAATGTTAAAACACTGTAGTCGCGAGACAACGTAAAGGGAAATAACTCGCTAAATGTCGATGCTTCATAGCAAAACGAAAATGGCACTGATAAAAAAAATATATATGTAGAAAATAAGACTGAAGGAAATAAAAGATGTGTATGATACATTATTTTATTATGTTGAATAACGTGAATGGTCAGTCAAATGACTTGTTAAAAGTGTACATGAATTTGCGTAGCGGGCCCTCTCGCTTGAATTTGCGTAGCGGGCCCTCCGATTTGGTAACCCAAATAGCTTTGCTGACTTTATATTTTTTCAAGTTCGAACACAAAATATAATTCCCACTACCATGCAGTGCTCTGCGCAGGTCCAACATATGCAGATTCGTCACGCTACAATTTTTTTTTACCAGTTCAGGCAGTTCTATTTTGACCATATTTACATTCTAGTATGTAATGGGATCTTCGTTGAAGTGAATACTTGTTCATTTGGGTTTATTGTGCTTTCATTTGGGTAATCGGACTTTCATTTGGGTAATTCGTTGGACCGCACTGTTGTGAAATAGTAACGAATATATCGCCGTCTGAATTTTCCAGTCGACGACTTTCACTTCGCGCGCCATGTTCAAATGCAAATGGCCCATATACACATATAGCGTGACGTCACCAACATGGCGCGTAGAGAGTTGGAAGTTTTCGACTGGAAAATTCAGACGGCGATATATGCGTCACTATTTCACAATAGTGCGCAAGATTTTAAAATAGTGCGCAGGAGGGGATAGAGATTAGATGTACGGAAGTTTCAGAGGTGGGTGATTCGTAATAAAATTATCTAAAACCCTCGCTGGAGGTGACTGGGGCCGACCTATAGCCCTCATTCTCGGGAGGGCTATATATTATTTAGCTACATTGTCTTGTGCTTCGTCTTCGCTTAAGGCCCGTTCTCACAGTGCGATTTGTAGTAACAACTCGGTGGGGGAATCCCCCGATTTGTAGCATGCAACTAATCGCATGAAATAGACTTCAGACTTCTTTATTTAGCTAATCACAGCGCCCAACAGACTGAGCATAGAGGGCAGGGTATGGTAGATGATTAAAAACTGTAGCAACTCTGCTTGACATTATAGGGAATGACTTTAATTGAACCAAAGATGGAAGAGAAATACACTCAGAAAAATATTTTTAAAAAAAATTGATTTAAAAAAAATATATATATATTAATTTTCATAATTTTTTAGGAAAAAAAAATATACGTAGGCATCGACCATCCAATATCTCACAGGCCAGGCAACTGTGCCTTGATCCATGTGCCAGTGGTACGCAAAACTCTAGGGTATAATTACTTCTCACTGGTACTTAGAGAGAAAGAGAGAGAGATTAAGGTTTAACGTCGCATTCAGCAATATTTCAGCTATATAGCGACGATCAAACAAAATTCTAAGTAATCAATTCAAAAACTAATGCGTTAAAACAGGTACAAACATTAAAATTTGTACAACAAACCAATCTCTCTCAAATAACCTAAAACACAATCTTCTTTCACTCTGCTAAAAAGATCTTCCAGCGTATCTGCTCGATAAAAAGTATCTCTTACAGTTTTAAAATCTATGCAGTCCATGAGAATATGTTTCACCGTCAGATCTTCATGGCAAGGTATGCACCTTGGAATCGGCTCCTGTTTTAGTAAATATTCATGAGTTAATCGTGTGTGACCGATCCTACATCGTCTAATCATGGCCTGGTCGAAGCGTTTATGACTGTTCAGGTGAGTATAACCAACCGTTTTTTTGAACTCGTGAAGTTTGTTATTATCCATAGTATCCCATAGCGATTGAAACATTCTTCTTACATATGCGCAGACAGATGGTCTGAAATCGCTGTATGGGAGACCAACAGGGTCAACTACTCCATCTAAAGCTGCCTTAGCTAGTCTATCAGCTTCAGAGTTGCCTTTGATGTCAACGTGACTAGGCACCCAACAAAACACAATATCTATCTGTTGATCAAATCTGGTGTCATATAATTGTAGAATTTCCAAGATGGTGGGATGAGTGGAATTTCCATTTTTAATTGCTTTAAGGCATGACAGTAAATCTGAGAATATGACATATTTTTTCCTTCTACTGGATCCAATACCTTCTAAAGCAGATAATAGAGCTTTTGCTTCTGCAGTAAATATGGAACTTTTACCTGGCAGTCGATACGTTTGAGTTTTGGAACTAAAGATAGTAGCACATGCTACTCTCTCACCATCTTTAGAACCATCTGTATAAATAGCCTGATGTGAACTGTATTTCTCTCAGTAGACCAAATTCTTGTGTATACACGAGCTGGCTCGTGTCTGCCTTTTTATATTTAGTCAGTGAAATATCTACCTCTGGCGTGACTAACTGCCATGGTGGAGTTGGCAAGAGCTCGTTAGGTAAAATCTGACTAACTTTAATACCAGCTGCTACAAGGTGTGCTTTCATACGGATTCCAAGGGGTGGAATAATCGAGGGTTTTTGCGAATATAAATCTGCGTACTCAGGGTTGAAAACACAGTTATATGCAGGATTTGAGTGGTTCGAAAGCAGTTTTGTGATATATTGCAGCGATAATTTAATTCTCCTAAGTTCTAAAGGAAATTCATCTGCTTCTACATACAAGCTTTCTTTGGGTGATGTTCTGAACGCACCGAGGCAAAGTCTTAGTCCTTGATGGAGAATAGGATCTAGCTTTGCCAAGTTTGACTTGCTTGCACCATTGTAAACAATAGGACCATAATCGAGTTTGGAACGAACAAGCGATCGATACAAATGAAGGAGAGTTTGCTGATCTCCCCCCCACTTATAGCTGGCAACGACTTTCAACAAATCCAGAGCTTTCGTGCATTTGGCTTTTAAGCAATTTATATGTGATTTAAATGTTAGTCGTTGATCAAACCACATGCCTAGAAATTTGACCTCTTTTACTACTTTGATTTCAGTTCCGTCTAATTTTAGTTTTGGATCTTCGTGCTGGAAATATTTTCTGCAAAAGTGTATACAATTTGTCTTAGCTCTGGAGAACTTGAAACCATTTTCTATACACCATTTCTGAATTCTGTGTAGACAAAGTTGTAATGTTCTCTCAATACTGTGTATACTTTTCCCACTACACGATATATTGAAATCGTCTACAAAAAGTGAGCCATGAATTGATTTATTCAGAACTGCAGCCAGGCTGTTGATCTTAATACTAAACAGAGTAGTAGACAAAATACTGCCCTGTGGGACACCCTGGTCTTGATCAAAATGATCAGACATAGTTGTACCCAAACGAATTTGGAATTGTCTATCATTCAAAAGGTTGGAAATAAAAACGGGTAAACGACCTTTTAATCCCATCTTTTGAAGATCTTTAAGAATCCCGTATTTCCATGTAGTATCGTAGGCTTTTTCTAAATCAAAAAAGATAGAAACCACATGCTCGTTCTTGGCGAAAGCATTCTTAACATACGAATCTAATCGGACTAAATGATCAATGGTACTTCTATTTTTACGGAAACCGGCTTGAATATCAGTAAGTTTCTTTTCAGTTTCCAGGTACCAAACAAGGCGATCATTTATCATGCGTTCCATTGTTTTGCAGACACAACTAGTCAGTGAAATCGGACGATAATTACCAGGGTCTGTATGGTCAGGACCAGGTTTCGTTACTGGTATAACTATGGCATTGTGCCAGGACGGAGGAAATTCTTCTCTATACCAAAGTCTATTGAATATGCGTAATAGGATTTCTAGAGATGATTCCGGTAGATGTTTCAAAAGCTGATAATGAATATTATCAGGTCCTGCAGCAGAATCATGAGCTTTCGTGAGGGAATTACAAGCGTCTAGTCCGTCATTCATAATCCAGCCGTCGTCCATTAGAGAATATCCGCGTCCATAATCCAAAGACCTATTCCGTTTCCATATAACAGTATTAGCACCAAATTCAAAAAGACAAAAGTATACATAAACATAGGCTTGTTTCCTGCAAGAGAGAAGCGGTCAACAATTTTCAATGATGCCGGCAAGACATCATGATGTTCCAAAATATCAAATCCGTATCGCTGATCAGTATTCTATTCATGAAGTTCTTCTATTGTAAACGAAGCGTTATAGCCTTCATGGTTACTGGAGGTGAATTTAATTTCTTTTTTCTCTTCTCTTTTCTGGAAACTTTGAAATTTAGGTACATAATTTTCTGATGAGTTTTTGGCAATTGTTTCTCCTAATTTATTTGCAATTTCTACTCTCTCAGTAATCACCTGATTTCCATCTTTGAGATGGTGAACGCTGGACTTTTACCTTTCATTCTTTGGATCATATTCCAAAGTTTTGTTATAGGAGTATGGGTATTTATCTTAGAAACATAATTTCTCCAAGAATCACGTTTATTCTGTTTCATGGTTCTACGAGCTTTAGCTCTTGTAACTCGGAGATCTTTCAAATTTTCAGGATTATGATGTCGGCGGAAATATCGTTCAGCTTTCTTCCTACATTTTCTTGCTTCTTTACAGTCATCATTAAACCAAGGTTTCTTAATATGTGCAACTCCTGAAGATGTGAGAATGGTTTGGTTGGCAATTTCTATCAACATATCTGAGAATAGCTGTATAGGATCTGAAGCATCAGCGAAGGAGACTGATTGGAGTTTTTGTGAACAAAGCTTTTCAAACTCGGGCCAGTTTAAACCTTGTGAAATGAGGGTCATCAGCTGAATGAACAGCTTTTAGGACAGTGGGAAAGTGATCACTTCCACAAAGGTCATCATGAACAGACCAAGAAAATTCCTCACGAATAGGAAGGTCGCAAAGTGAGATATCCAATGCTGAATAGGTTCCATGAGCCGAGGACAAATGTGTATAAGAACCATCATTAAAAATACACAACGAATTATTTGATATAAAATTTTCGAGAATTTTACCTTTACAATTGTCTTCATTATCCCAGAGGATGTTACGACCGTTAAAATCACCCATCAATAAACAAGGTTTCGAGAGCTGATCGTAAAGATCTTGAAGTTCATTTAGTCGGAGACTACCAGAAGAAGGTATGTACACCGTGCATAATGTGAAAACAGAATTCAAGGTAATACGAACTGCTACAGCTTGTAAATCTGTCACTAAATCAACAAGACTGTGTAACACACCCTTTTTAACCAATATTGAGTAACCGCCAGTAGCTTTTCCATTTTCGTCTAAAGCGTAGTAACGATAAGGTGTGTATTGGCGAAATTTAAATTTATCTTTATCTGCTTTCTTCAGAAAGGTCTCGTTGAGACAAAAAGCTGATGGTTCATAATCTTGAGTTAATAATTGGAGTTCATTTAAATTTGGCCAAACTCCTCTGCAATTCCACTGAACGATAGTTGGTGGCTGAGCCATCTTCAGTCCGTATATAGAAATAAAACACAAAGTTGCCCAAGCCAAGATATATAAGGTTAGCTTAGCCATTATGTACGTTTTATTTTGATTAATTCTTTTTTACCTTTCTTTTCTTTTTTCCTTTGTTCTCTCTTGCCTTTTTGATTTTCCTTCTTACAAACTTCTTTCTGTCTCTCTTGTCCCAACAAGTCCTTAGACCTTTGGTTCAAGGAAGTCTCGCCTATAAGCGGGCGATCGTTACACTCCTGATACTCCTCATCAGAAAGAATGAGTGTATCACTGCTAGGAGTGGGATTAGCATCGACCACCTCAGGCTCCCCGCCGATATCCATTGCATTCTCTTCATTCTTACCCGAGATAGCTTCATTACTACCAGACTGCTGGCTACTTTCTTTTTCTGAGAACTCCTTCATTACGTCCTCGTTTGGTGTGAAGTTAACACCTACACCGGAGTGGATAGGATTAATGGAGGAATCCACAGACTGCACAAGTGCATTCTGACCCGAAACACTACCAGTATCCGGTAAGTTGTCTCCCTTGAATTCAACTTCCGAAGTTAATACTACTTCAACACTTTCAGTTTTATCAGAAATCGATTTCTGATCACCTGACTTTTGCTCACCTGCCTTTACTTCTACATCATCGCAAACCTCACTATCACTGACATCTTCATCATTGCAAACCTCACTATCACCGTCATCTTCATCTTTCAAACCACAACCCACCTCCATCTCGTCACCGAGAGCCTCGTAGTGGTTTGAAGTTTTCTCTATGCTCTCAGCGGCAACTGTCTCCTGATGACGTTTGATAGGTTTGCCATCAGGGCCTACAGTCTTCCACAGGTCTACAGCGCTAAGTCCTCTTCGGACTTCCGTGGGCGGAGCAGAGCGAGGACCAGAGGAACCACCCTTTCTGCCGTTAGCTACGGTATCTCCAGAAACCTGTTTGGCTTTTGGACAGGTTTTTAAGATGTCCTTCCTGATGACAAATCAGGCATTTATTTTTCAAAGGACACTTCCAGTTCATGTGATTTTCTGATCCACAAGTATAACATGTTTTTACTTGACCGTTATACCATACAGGAAGTCTCATACCTCCAATCAAAATAGAAGAAGGAAAATCACGTTTGAATTTCGTCATCCAACTTCTTCGAACTCCCGTTTCAAACTGTCTTATCAAATGAGTAGAACTCCTTTTGTAAAGAAAGAACATCCCCATAAAACTCAAAAGCACTTTTGATCTCAGAATCTGGAAAATCGCATGGTCCTTTCATTTTTACCAGCAATTTCCCTGGATCAATTTCCTCAAAATAGCCACGTTGATCTCCAACGCGAATACCTTCCAGCACTAGGCGAGCTTTGGTATTCTCATTTGCTACCGTGAGGTTCCACAAGGTATTTGATACCTGTACTAGACCTTTAAGGATTTTCGGTCCTGATCCAACAGTGTCTTTTAATGCGTGATATATATCGGCCGGATCTGCTCTCTCTAGACCGTGAAGTTTTAGGCTCAATGACCTATTAAACTTGCTAAATGCCATAGTGAAAAAAAAAATCCAAAGTCCACAAGGGAATCTTAATACAAACTACAAATAGTGACACACACACAAACCTCAGTAGTGTGCCTCCCCACAGGGTAAACATCGCCTACCCCCCTGAGGGAGCCCCACTCTAAAGGTGAAGGTGAAAACTATACAAGCAATACAATAATACACTATCTCTGAACCTTGTCTCGGCCGAAAAATAGCCCAGTTCTAAACCGGGTCCGTTGCTAGGTGATACCGAGGAACAAAAGAACAGCGAACAAAGGCTAGCGCACAGCTGTACACTCGGGGCTAAGCCTACAATGCACAGCAATATAACTTCGGTATGTTACATGTATCCAACCTACCTCGATTCACACAAATCTTATGTGCAAATCGACCTACGTCAAACCGAACGAAAAACGAACCAACTTCAAACTAGATCAAGTCAACAAGGATATATATATACAACAGCAAAATTCGAAATATTTACAGACAGCGAACAAACTGAGAAGAGGGAGACAGAGAACAAAAAAACACACCAACCCTCTCGGTCACAAAGACCGAGACGGCAGTAATGGCGGCTCTCTGCCTTCCCAAACCAGGCCAAACTGACTAAGTCAGAAAAACGCCCTGAACAGCTAAAAACGGAGAAATAATACTAAACTTTCACCACAGGTATTTGCCAAAAGTATTCACAAAATATATTACACAGAAATCAGAGCTAATATCAGCTGAAATACGCAGAAATAGACAAATTTCTCGGAGCGAAGTGAAAACAATCTCTCTACATCCGGGACTCCATTTCTTTTGGAATCTTGACTGGCATCCTTGCCCTACCAAGTGTATCAAATAAAATTATCTCGGAATTCGAATTTCTTGGCGATGAGTTATAACCCAAATCACTTGTGCTTGTTCACTTAAGGACTTGCTATCCACCTGATCAACACTTGCTCAGATACAATTCTCTCATTTTCGCCTTTGCTTTATAGATCATGTATATAAAACTATATATTTTTAGAAAGCCTATTTTCTAAGGACTCTGAACATGTTCATACATTTAAACTTTGAAAAAAAATTAAGCCTGTAATTCATATTTGAACTTTGCTGTTCGCAAATTCTACCGATCATTTTCAAATGTCAATTTCAAGAAAAGTACCAAAGATAACTGCCTGAAAATCGGCAGCACGGTAGAACACCCCTCGATCTAGAATCGCGTCTCTCAGTTTTTTCCCCTTAGTTTTCTCTCTAGAGCCTTCTAGAGCCAAAAAACGAGAAATATCGCTAAAATTACCGAACAATGCGAAAGCCGGAATATCTCGCTAAAGTTTGATAATTTAAAAAAACTGAAAGACGCGATCCTAGACCTCTATGCTATCTCATTTATGTCCAAATTTCGTCATTCTATGATGTACGTTTTTCGAGAAATTTGAGTTTTTTCCAGCGAAACCGCTCAAAACTTAATGTACGATAAATCGACATAAAGAGCCGAGAATGTGATTATACTACTTTATTAGCCAATTATTCCCCGATAAAATCCTTCACTGGCACGGATTACTCTTGTCATGCTAAAAAATATTGTATTGTTTGCTTCTTACTTTGAAGCTTTGTAAAATTGTAAATTAAAAGGGGATAAATTGGGTTTTACGTCTAAAAAATATGCTCAGAAAGTAAGCCGCACTCCTTACCCTTGTAAAATTGTAAATTAAAAGGGGATAAATTGGATTTTACGTCTAAAAAATATGCTCAGAAAGTAAGCCGCACTCCTTACCCGCTATGCACGCGGTGGGGGTTTGAGTAAATGTCACTTGTGGTTAGGCATAACGGACGCCGGCGAAGGGGGTTCAATCAACAATTAGCACCGAGTCTCTGATTGCTGCACAACGAATATACGCTACAATAATGCCGAAAACGATTCCAGCAAAGAAATCATCGGGAAGACGAGTTAGCCAGCACCCAAAGCGCGGAGATTTAGTTGCAGCTATGAATACATTGGGGTATGTATTCGAATTCGTATGGAATGCCTTCGAATAGATGAAATATTTTCATATGCATACAGTTGTAGAATGTTCAAGTGAAAATGACTGCTTGCTCGTTTCTGTTTTATATGATATAAAGGTTTACCTACACGAATCTTCTTTTTCTTTCAGGTATAACGGAGAACAATTCGCGGACTCGTTGGAGATGTCCGTGCATGTCCATAAAATCAGGCTTGGGAAGGCAGATAAGAAAATACGATTCTATCACTACGCTAGCTGGGCTAATAAACTGAAGGTAGGCTAGCATTGAGCATTCGTGCTTAGAAAATAAGTTGACCAAACATCTCGATAGTTTGTGGAAAGTTTTCTGTATATTTCTCCGTAGGTTATAGACTTATAATAAACCACGGTATATTATTCATTATGGGCGAAGCAATAGTATATTGTCGGAATCAGATCCAGGTAGATCGACAAGATCTTGGGAGTTGTCGAAACAGGAAATACCACGTGCGTTCACATCATTCATGTAAGTACGCCGGTCATTCGAGAAAAGTTCGGGCATCCTCCGTTTTCGACCCATGTCCGCAGTTGAATTTCTTGAACGTTTGAGTTTGAATATAGGTGATAGTTTTATCGGAGAGAAATATCAAAATGTGAAGGAGATAGGGTATAAGTGAGTTCTTATTTTCACTAATCGGCGAGTTCAGCTCAGAGGAAGGGGTTCTCTTCTCTAAATTCGCGAGTTCTATCTCTACTTGTGTTTTTCTATCATTATGTATGGTTTCGGGACTCTTACTATGAAGGCCTTTATAACGCTCAAACCACGTATTATTGTCTATTTTACTAGCACTGCTATCTAAGTTTGTCTGTCACAGTTTCTTGTGCGTATTCCAACATGATGAAGGGTCCTTCTTGGTGGCATCATCCAGTTCATTCAATAATTTTTGCAGATATGACGACTTACATTCTCTTGTTTTGTTTCTGTATTGCTTATGTTTGCTGAAATATTTAGTCTTTATTTTTGGACTCAACATGCCAAGTTGGATATGGCCATACTAAATTTGCCATTACTATGCAACAGAAGGCCCAGATATTTGTACGAGGTCACATTCTTCAATATGTTTCCACCAATGAATGGTGAACTGTGCATTCTCTTTCCTGTTTTGTCCAAAGGCCATAATTTTATATTTATCAATATTAATAGTTAGCCCCAATCACCCCTACCACCTTTATGAGTGGGGACAATTAATCCTCGAGACCAAACTTTAGGGCATTTACCAATGGAGAGGATTGTATTAAAGAGTTCAGTGACGACATTGATGATGTGGGTTAGTGATGTCTTGATCATTTCATTGGAAATGCAATCCACACCGCTTAACTTTTTCTATTTTTTAGATTTTTTGGCTGCTTGTGTGACTTCACTGTTGCTAATAGTAGCATCCAGTTCTGGACAACAGTTTGTGTTAAGATTTTCCAAATTCTTAAGTTTTTCCAAAACATCAGATCGTCTGGTTGGAGTGACACTATCATTATTTTGTTGGTGGAGAGCACTGAAATGTTCATACCAATCATTAGTGTCGATTCTGTCAGAAGCATTACTGTCCGTATTATCTTTTTTAGGGTTTTCTTCACAATATCCCAAGCCAATGATGTACCTTTTTCACATATCATGTCAAGCTCATTAAGTAATTTGCCTCTATATTGTTGGCGACTATTTTATGTTTTATTTCTATACTCCCTATGTTTATTGTAATATTTAGATATTATGTGTGCATTGCCTGGGTACTTGTTTAGGGCTTTGTTTAGCTTTAACATTTCTTTGCAAAGTTTGTTGCATTGACTGTCAAACCATGGCTTGTCAACATGGTCAGTTTCACTTCTGTTGGTGTTACTGATTTTGTGGAGACTTCCATTTGCAGCTTTGATTATGGCGTTATTAAATACGTCTACGCATTTGTCCACATCTGGATCATTTTTTCTAATTTCGCTATGAATACAAGATGTGATTGTAGGGAGAGCGTCGATTAGGTTACTAGTGAAAGCCTTTTCACAAGATTCTTTACATATATATTTATCAGGCAGTGGATTTACATTTTGTGTGCTTGGATCACTCAAAGAGAACCTCAGGGGAATCTTATAAGAACGCGAACGCAAAGTTGTCTTCTCCACACTTCACTCACTAAATAGTTGGTATACACACGTCAACTTCGAGCTCCCGTCTTCACTCTAAATTTACTCCATCTGTCCATAGTTGAACCAATTTCTCCGACTACCATTTCTAAAATCCTATCCATCTCGGACACGACATATTTATGACCTAAAGTCAGGCAAAAACGATATATTTACCATCATAATTCTACTGCTTTGCGTTACAGCAAACAGTCTTCCGGATATCTGCTTCCCCCATAATGCACGGGCAGGTATTGTCTGCAGGTCATCCCCAGTAAAACAATGGATTGTCTTCAGGCCGACTGTTGAAACTCACAATATTTGACCTATAAATGTAACAAAAATCGTTTCCTATTTGTGCAAAAGAAATATAAATAAATACCGACAATGTTATCTACTGTGGAAGACCTAGTACGCTATATTGCTTTACGACTTAAGGAATTACAAGTTCTTCATCTAATACTTTACCCACCAGAGAGACATGGAGATGATTGTGATCTTTTCTGGACAGATACTCTTCTGCACGTGACATGTCCCAAATGCAGCGATTTCTGATACTAATGACACGTTAGCAATGGCCCAGAAGTCGTCCACATCACTCATTCCTAGAGACTTCTCCACTGATTTTCGTATCTATAACAAATACAAGACAATTATTTCAGATGATACGTGAATACTTCGAAATAACATCGGAGGATGTATTTGTAGAGATCCACACCTGGAGGGGAGAACGGCTAGAACTGAATGAGGGACCATACTACCTCCATGCGAATATTGTGTTTGTAAGTTAGTAAGTTACAATAAAGTATGGTGATGGGGATAGGGAGGTTCGTGGGGAGGGGGGGGGGCAATGCATTTACGGAAACACCTATACATTGGAGGACAACAATGTAATCTAATGCGTACCTCAGGGGAATCTTATAAGAACGCGAACGCAAAGTTGTCTTCTCCACACTTCACTCACTAAATGGTTGGTATACACACGTCAACTTCGAGCACCCGTCTTCAGTCTAAATTTACTCCATCTGTCCATAGTTGAACCAATTTCTCCGACTACCATTTCTAAAATCCTATCCATCTCGGACACGACATATTTATGACCTAAAGTCAGGCAAAAACGATATATTTACCATCATAATTCTACTGCTTTGCGTTACAGCAAACAGTCTTCCGGATATCTGCTTCCCCCATAATGCACGGGCAGGTATTGTCTGCAGGTCATCCCCAGTAAAACAATGGATTGTCCTCAGGCCGACTGTTGAAACTCACAATATTTGACCTATAAATGTAACAAAAATCGTTTCCTATTTGTGCAAAAGAAATATAAATAAATACCGACAATGTTATCTACTGTGGAAGACCTAGTACGCTATATTGCTTTACGACTTAAGGAATTACAAGCGTCTAGTCCGTCATTCATCATCCAGCCGTCGTCCATTAGAGAATATCCGCGTCCATAATCCAAAGGCCTATTCCATATAACAGTATTAGCACCAAATTCAAAAAGATAATCATTGTATACATAAACATAGGCTTGTTTCCTGAAAGAGAGAAGCGGTTAACAGTTTTCAATGATGCCGGCAAGACATCATGATGTTCCAAAAATATCAAATCCGTATCGCTGATCAGTATTCTTAATCCATAATATTCGTTGTAAGTCGTCATCTAAAGAATGATGTATCTCAGTCACGCTTTGATTGTGACTGTTCATATGAGTACCATGAGGATCTTGAGTACATGGGTTCATACGGCCCCTAGCCCCGGGTTAAGCGGAATTAGACACAAGTTACGAAACGTAACGCCATAGATCTTGCACGCTACGCTCGTATTTTGCTATCAGCATGCGATATGTATCGCCAAATTTGAGAAACTTTGAGCGGAGGCGCTTGGTGGAATAGCCCTGTTTTATAAGTTTCTGCAACAATGTTTTGTGACGCTGATTAAAATCATCACATCTAACACAGGATCTAGCAAATGCTACTAAGCGAGATATGTATACGCCATATGCAGGTCCCACTGGAATATTACTATCCAGAAACGGATAGTTTACGATGTCGAAATTGTAATCATCTCTTTTGTCATAAAGTCGACGAGAGAGAATGCCCGCTTCATTTTTATAGAGATAGAGATCTAAATAAGATGTGCCTGTAGGGCTATCTGTAGTTTCAAATCCAGTGAAGGTGGATATATATCCTTCACTGCGTCATTTATATAGCGATTATCCGCAGCGAGAAGATCGTCTATATAGCGTTTGGTGAATGAGAAGGAACGGGGTTTGAATGGATCGGTTTTTGAAAGCGCCTGCATATAGTCATATTCATAAGAGAACAGATACCCCGAAAGCCGAACCTCCAGAAGAGGAAAATTAATCCAGGACACAGGAAGGGTGAAAAGACGACGTATGGTACCCATCAAAGTGGAAAACGGAACACAACAAGACTCGAAGCGGGTCCTAAACTGGACCAGGGTGCCTATAAAAGAAAAGCAACCATTTTTGCGAAAGTAAGGTTTGATTTGAATTGAATGCTCACCACTGTCCTCATTTTGGGAAGAAATATCATCGATAATTTTCAGAAATTATATGATGGTGGCCTTGGTTCCTTTGGATGCCTTGCTGAACTTGCAAGATCCCTACGGATACAATGATCGGGGATAGCCGCAATCCTCTGAGAAATTTGCAGAAGGCTGTCGTTCGTCTTCGACTGAAGACTATTATATGAAGACTATTATGAAGACGACCGTATTCTGTGAAGTCATGTGACGCAGTCAGTATGTCGGCACCTCTTCCCACTTCCCTTATATGTATTGTAATTTTTTCCTGTATATGGCGAGATTCTGCTGGTGGACGTTTCGTCCCCGAGGCAGTATGTCGGCACCTCTTCCCACTTCCCTTATATGTGTTGTAATTTTTTCCTGTATATGGCGAGATTCTGCTGGTGGACGTTTCGTCCCCGAGGCCCGGCCCCTGTACAGACCTTTTGGTCCTTGATATATGTTGGCACTTGTGGGAAGTTGATGCTGGGTCGACATCGGGCATTACAGACTAGTCTTTTGTGTTAAATGCCGTCATTTACATCTGACGACGATACAGCTCACCAATCTCCAATGTACGAGTTGTCACAGCGAAACAGCTCACCAATTACCAGTATACGAGTTGTCAGAGCATTTCCATCATAACTCTCTAGATTTGTATCTAATACCGCTTATGCCGGTGCTAGGGGCCGTGTGGTCATATCATCCAAGTTGCCACATGAACAGGTACAATAAAAGCGTACCTGAGATACAACACATATCACGGATCGTTAGATTCTTGGTATGTGCTTTAGAATAGGTTAACCAGAAGACTATTCTGTGAAGTCATGTGACGCAGTCAGTATGTCGGCACCTCTTCCCACTTCCCTTATATGTGTTGTAATTCACCCGGTCTTCTGGAGTAATGAACACATTACTCAAAGACGGCTTTTGACCATCGGCGCACAATTTCCTGCCCGAGAAATAATCATGGTCTATCAGATGACAAATAAAATGAAGCCTTAAATGCACTTTTTCAATGATGCCATATCTTGTACTTGTTAACCATATGTGAATTTGAATTCATTCATTTGCGTTTTTTTATTAGTCGATACTGAGCGTCACGCCCTTGGAATGTTATATGTGAATGCTGTGTACATGTCATATATACAAGAAACACGGGCAATACATTTCACGCACCCGTAGGACTTTCTGTTGGTCAAACAAGCCTGTGAGAAGCTCACAAGTTCTTCATCTAATACTTTACCCACCAGAGAGACATGGAGATGATTGTGATCTTTTCTGGACAGATACTCTTCTGCACGTGACATGTCCCAAATGCAGCGATTTCTGATGCTAATGACACGTTAGTAATGGCCCAGAAGTCGTCCACATCACTCATTCCTAGAGACTTCTCCACTGATTTTCGTATCTATAACACATGCAAGACAATTATTTCAGATACGTGAATACTTCGAAATAACATCGGAGGATGTATTTGTAGAGAACCACACCTGGAGGGGAGAACGGCTAGAACTGAATGAGGGACCATACTACCTCCATGCGAATATTGAGTTAGTAAGTTACAATAAAGTATGGTGATGGGGATAGGGAGGTTCGCGGGGTGGGGGGGGGGCAATGCATTTACGGAAACACCTATACATTGGATGCCAACAATGTAATCTAATGCGTACCTGGCTCTATATGGGGCCAAAATTTCCAAGATTCACACCCATAACCCCCGCCCACTTACAAGCAGACGACTTACATAGCGCCAATTGTCAACTGATATGGGTTATCTAAACTGGGTCTCCCAATCACCGTTCAATGACATACAAGTAGGCAGAGTCAAATGGATGAAGTCGAAACCAATATTTGATAGACCGATTAATTTGTCTGTCGTAGTCGACATTTGACAGTATAATTTTCTGTTTTCTGTTTGTAAGTGGGCGGGGCTTATGAGTATGAATCTTGGAACTTTTGGCCCCATCTGTTTAAGGGGGTGAAGATCCCCCCCCCCCCGCTTGTACTATATAGAGCTACTCAGTGGGTTACATTTTCGGCATCCAATGTATGGCTGTTTCTCGGAAACACCCCATCTATTCTAGTTTATCAATAATTTATTCATTTCTTAAGTCATTTAACTTTCATGGATTCATGTTCCTGTGGTATCAGCGTGACTTGACTGGGTGCTTCGCGATAAAACTGAAATATTGTTGAAAGCAACGTTAAATTCTATTCACTCAATGTATCGATATATCAATAATTGATCCAATTATCAATCAAACTTTGCATTTGTTAATGGAGGTTGAATGCCATTTGATTATTAAAATCTCAATTTCTTTTCAGAGCATTCTGTGGATGAGAGGAAAGCATTCCTGTTGATACTGGAGCAGAGCAAGCTGAGCAATTATTGTTGGATGAGTAGAAAGCCAAACTGATTGTGAATGGCGAAGTCCTGCCTGACCCTTTTGCCTTGAAGGATGGGTGGAAAGGAGAAAAGATGGCTATTTCACAGTGGCCCTCAGTGTATATTACAGACACTGCAACATACCTGAATACAAGGACATGCAAAGAAATTGCCCATCGGCTCCTGAATGAATACAAAGAAGTCAAAGCCTATCGATATTTCTGCGGTGACTGGGTTAAAAAAATAATGTACCATAATATTAGAGACAGTAGCCCATTTTGTATTTTGAAAGCCGAAGTATCCCCATCACATGCAGTCAACAACAAACCATATGATGTTTGGGTAGTTGCCAAGAAAGATGCAGGTGGAGAAATATTAACTGGGTACTGCACTTGCACAGCTGGGATTCTAGCATCTTGCAATCATATTGCAGGAATTTTGTTTAGAGTCGAACATGCTGTGAAGGCTGCTGTAACAAAGCCCTCGGTCAAAGGTGTGGCTTGTTCGTGGAATGTCCCAGCAGCGAAGACAAATGTAAATCCTCTTCCTGTGGCAAACACTTTTTGGAAGAAGGGGCATTACCAAAACATTCGATCATGTGAAGAAGAACAGAATATGGAGAAGAAGTTTACACCGCTGACCAAGCAGCAACAGACTGAGGCCCAAGATGCTGGGACTGTTAGGGCACAACTACATGATCTAATGCGTGAAGATGTCCCTAACTCCTGTTTCTCCTAATTCATGGAAAAACGAAGGCACACCACAGAAGTCAAACCACCATCCTTGACAGAGAGTGCCGAAGAAATGAGAGCAGGAGCAGATCATGATGACGGAACTTTGAGAAAAATGTTCATGGAAAAGATATCGATCAGTGACAAAAAAGATCTATGTAATGCTACAGTCGATCAAGCAGCATCGGATGTCTGGAAGGAACGTCGAAAAGGGCCCGTCACTGCAAGTGTGTTTCACCGAATCTGCAGTCGATTGAAGACAATAAAATCTGATTTAAATACATATCCATCTGCTTTGATTGAAACTGTGATGGGGGAACGTGATATTCATCGTACCAAGGCCATGAAGCATGGAATTTCGCTGGAACCTTACGCGAAAAAGGTGTACAGGAAGACAATGCGGTCCAAACATATGTTCTTTGTCAGCAAGAACTCCGGATGATATATTCTAAAAGAATCTCCTTTCATCTCTGCGAGTGCAGATTTGGTGGTGCAGTGCAAATGTTGTGGGTCTGGTTTATGTGAAATAAAATGTCCTGAAACCATTAAAGATCAGATACCTACTCACAAAAATGTACCTTATATTGAAATTGACAATGCCAATGGTCTCTCTATGCAGCAATCTCACCCATATCCTTACCAAATTCAAGGGCAGATTGGGGTTATGAAGAAAGACTACTGTGATCTCTTTATCTTTACCCTACATGGTAATCTTACTGAATAGAGTTAAGTGTGATGCCATGTTTTGTGAGAACATGTTCTCTCAGCTTGCCTGGTTCTGGAATACATACATTCTCACTAAACTTTTGAAACAACCACTTTCCAAAAGTCCAGAAACAGAAACTTTTAAGTCTTGCTACGTGGTCATGACTCGAAGGTGAACCTGAAATCTCGTAGTAATAGCGAGACTTAGAAGTACGGTAACAACAACAGAAAATGAATTATGCTGGAGGAGGTAAATCGAGGGGAAAAGTACGATTTTGTGAGAATAAACATTTTTTAGTCAAGATTGTTTGGTCTTTTCTGGTAGCCTTGTATAACCTACGCTTAAGACCCGTCGTGAACGTAGGCGGTGCTTTATTTTGAAATAAATCCCCGCACGAGGACCGTGTGCGCAAAAACAACGCATTAGGGGCAGTTTGATTCTGTAACGGCTCCACCATTCTAAGAGTTTCATTACTGCAACTACGCTTGCCCTTGCCAATTTAAGGTTGTCTCGAGCAGGTAATATTTTAGCCCCTGTGGTACATGTAGATTTCCAACTCAAACCATACCACCCTACCTCCTTTCTGGAGAATCGATGAACAACAAGGGAATGTGGGATTGCAAAGAGCGGCAGATTTTACGGTGGATACAGGCACTGTTGTATGAACCAAGATTTTGCTACTTAAAAATTCAAATATGATACTTTTTTTTCTCAAATCCCGCCACATGGTCGCAATCGGGCCTGCATGTTTTCTTTTCATATCAGTAATTTTCCGTGCCGACTGTGAAGACGGCGCCCCACAACAAAATACTCGCCAAAACAGATATACTGGGCAAAATTATCTCCCTTGGTTGAACTTGCTGTTGAGAACTAGCTAAGTGAGATAACATTGATGCTATCATTTTTAAACTTATATGAACGAAACTATCTCCCTTATAGTCCAGTCAAATTGAGGTTTGACCCACCACAAATTGCAACAGAATTGTTTTTGCTGCAGTGCATTTCCGAAAGGTCTCTAGAATAACATACTAAAAGTCTACAAACAGATATGCATGGGAAATATATTAAATTTCAAGTTGAAATTTGAGGTAGTTTTCCCGAAATTTCAGTGTTTACCTGTCTCTTGCTCCTATAAGAAAACCTTGTACTTGGTACTAAGCGTGAAAGAAATGGGTCATTACTTACACTCATTCTATTCGTTATCATATCAAGGTTATACTCAGCCTAAAATAATACCCTTGCACGAAAATATTTATGGAAAAATTCAAAATGGCGGATGTATGGGGTCATTCTAAATCTGAACTTTTTACTATTTTCATGACATTCCAGGCAATCTATCTGCTTTTTTATTAGCTGGACTCAAAACAAATTGCAACAGAATATTGCAACAGAATTTTTTTCACTGGTATGCATTTCTAATAGGTTCCTAGAACAACATACTGAAAGTCTACCAAAATCTATTTGGTAGAGATACAAATTTTTTTGAAAAAAAAAAGATACGCCATTTTATAATACATAATAGGACATTATGCCGCATATAAGCAAGGTAGAATATTGTTTTTTCCGTGAATAAGGACAGTTTATCATCCAGAAATCCAATTAATACATGACCCAGGGTACAGTATGCCATGGTGTTGAAAACATGTGTCTTCCCGGTGGATTTGCTCATAAGAGTAGATAGCAAACTGATAGTTCAGCATCAGGCTATATGAATTATACATGGTAATATTCAGACAGTTAACATTTTTGCCATTAGCATAATCATATGAAAGAGGAATTCTCTCTCAAAATAAATGAAATGACAAGCTGTGATATATTTTCCTTCAACCGATAACTGTCAAAGACAATATTTCCAAAAATCCACTCATGGAGATATCTCTCTATTATCACAACTTGTGCCTTGTTGAAAAATACAGCTCTGCAAACCATTAATGATCTATCGCAATTGTGTGTCAGATATGTGTTGACGAAAGAAGAATAATTATGCAGATCCCATCATCTAATTATCAAACAAATAATAATCTAGATTATAGGCAATCTTGATGTTCTACCATGATGTTCTACCATGCCATTTACCATGTTTCATTTTACATTTTCAACAATATAGGCCATGCTCCTACAGATGCATCTTCTTCAGCTGCAATCTTTCTTGCAGTTGCACCTGATAACCTCAAAGAGTGCCAGTGTAACTGGTGGCAGTACAGTTTTCACAGAGAGAAGCCGTCCACCCTCATTCTTGTGGATGCAATGGATGGTCTTCCCCTTTCCAGTCTAAACACGCGAACCTTGATACTTAGCTGATGCTGATGTTGATGGAAGGTTTTGTACCTGCACATGTATGGTTCGTTTTTGTCACAGAAACGCTTGTATCTCATGCAGCCAATTGCATCGTCAGGGTTACCATTGTATAAACACACAAGCACCTGCAATAGATAACCTCCATCGGGACCCCCAAAGACCTGGTTGAACACTTCAGCTTGTTGGCGAAATAGCTCACTGAGCGTTATTTTCTTTACGTCCGCACATTTGCCAATGCCATATGATCAATATACTGTGTCACAGCCCTGAATGGCATGCACAAACAGAATATTTGTGCAGATTTACCTTCCCAGTACACCCTTTGTCTTCTTGACATTACAAACTATCCGTTTCTTTGCATTCTCTCTTGGCTGAAAGTAGATGTCATTGTCATCCATGTCTGCATGAAAACAGAGCAGAACTAACAGGTCAATATCATCACCAACCAAAGTTTTCATGCTGTCAGTCGATTGAACGGCAGCTTTTACAATAAAAACATATGCATATGAAATTTCCCGCCCTTTCCAACTGGTCACTCATAAGAGTAATGAACTGCTACTTGTTGACGTTGTTTGCTAGGAATTCGTCTTTCTTTGACTGAATGACCATGTCACTAACGGTGCCTTAGAATTTGGAATGTCAAGAAGACAAAGGCTGTGCTGGGAATGCAAGTCTGTACAAATATGTTGCTTGTGCATGCCATTCTGGGCTGTGACACAGTATTCCGACCATATGGCCTTGACAAGGGTGTTGCCTTGAAGAAGACAACTGTCACTGAGCTGAAGTGTTCATCCAGGTCATGGGAGTCCCGATGAAGGTCATTTATTGCAGCAGCATAGAAAACGCTTATATGTTTATACAGTAGTAACCCAGACGAAGGAATTGACTTGAGGGGAAGACCATCCATTGCAGCCACAAAAATGGAAGTGGACAATTCAATCGGTTTCTCCCTGTGAAAACTGATCTGCCACCAGCTTCGGGGGTTACTTGAGGTTATCAGCTGGAACTGCAAGAAGGATTGCAGCTGAAGCAGATGCGCCTTTAAGGATCATGGCCTGAATTGTTCAAGTGTGTGTGGAGAATGCAAACGACTGAGCTATGTAAACTCATCAAACCCAGACCTTTGAAAATGACATTGGCGAAGACTGGTATTGGGATTGATAGTGCTGTGAAATATTCCTCAACTTATGGCAGTGTTCATGATATCATGTTCCCATCATAGCTTTCTAGATTTGTATCTAATACCGCTTATGCCGGTGCTAGGGGCCGTGTGGTCATATCATCCAAGTTGCCACATGAACAGGTACAATAAAAGCGTACCTGAGATACAACACATATCACGAATCCTTAGATTCATGGTATGTGCTTTAGAATAGGTTATCCGGAAGACTATACTGTGAAGTCATATGGCTCTGCCAGTATGTCGGCACCTCTTCCCACTTCCCTTATATGTGTTGTAATTCATGAGGAATAACAATAAAAGACATGAACAATATGTATGAGAAGTCACTTCCCCTAATAATGTTACCATGAACCAGAATGTAAGATGAAACATGATAAGTTATGCCGTCAACTTTGCCTGTAATTCAAAGTATTACTTGTTTGATAATTAAATGATATATTAGGATCTGCATAATTATTCTTCTTTCATCAACAACATTCGTCTTACAAACAATTGTGATGGATCATAAATGTTTGGCAGATTGTCGTTATATATCTGAACTATTGCTAAACGCGACATTGAATCTAATTTCTCTCTCTCCTGATTGGTACGGCTGCATTTTTTTCAACAAGGTACAAACACTATTGAATGTCGGACCTGACACTTGCTACGTGCTTGTGATAATAGAGTTATATTTTTATAACTTGATGGAACTATTGTCTGTGGTTGTCACAGGTTGAAAGAAAATATATCACAGCTTGTCAGTTCCCTTTCGGATAACAATGATAATGGAAATAATGCCAACTTGCAAAATATTACCATGTATGATTATGTGCCCTGGTGCTGAACTATCGTTTTGCCATCTACTTTTATGAACAAATCCATTGGGAATGCAAATGTTTTCACCGCCATAGAATAATGTATCCTAGATCATCATGTGTTGATTGGATTTCTGGATGATAAACTGTCCTTATTCAGAGACAAACCAATATTTTTTAATATATGAAGCATGATGATGTATGACAATGGGTACTAATTGTGCACCCCTGTTGGCCGACCTGTATCTGTTCTCTTATGAATATGACTATATGCAGGCGCTTTCAAAAACCGATCCATTCAAAGCCCGTTCCTTCTCATTCACCAAACGCTATATAGACGATCTTCTCGCTGTGGATAATCGCTATACAAATGACGCAGTGAAGGATATATATCCACCTTCACTGGATTTGAAGGAAACTACAGATAGCCCTACAGGCACATCTTATTTAGATCTCTATCTCTATAAAAATGAAGCGGGCATTCTCTCTCGTCGACTTTATGACAAAAGAGATGATTAAAATTTCGACATCGTAAACTATCCCTTTCTGGATAGTAATATTCCAGTGGGACCTGCATATGGCGCATACATATCTCGCTTAGTAGCATTTGCTAGATCCTGTGTTAAATGTGATGATTTTAATCAACGTCACAAAACATTGTTGCAGAAACTTATAAAACAGGGCTATTCCACCAAGCGCCCCCACTCAAAGTTTCTCAAATTTGGCGATACATATCGCATGCTGATAGCAAAATACGAACGTAGCGTGCAAGATCTATGGCGCTACGTTTCGTAACTTGTGTCTAATTCCGCTTAACCCGGGGCTAGGGGCCGTATGAACCCATGTACTTCAAGATCCTCATGGTACTCATATGAACAGTCACAATCAAAGGGTGACTGAGATACATCTTTTTTTAGATGACGACTCTATAACGAATATTATGGATTAAGAATACTGATCAGCGATACGGATTTGATATTTTTGGAACATCATGATGTCTAGCCGGCATCATTGAAAACTGTTGACCGCTTCTCTCTTGCAGGAAACAAGCCTATGTTTATGTACACTATGATTGTCTTTTTGAATTTGGTGCTAAAACTGTTATGTGGAAAATGGAATAGGTCTTTGGATTATGGACGCGGATATTCTCTAATGGACGACGGCTGGATTATGAATGACGGACTAGACGCTTGTAATTTGTTTTAGAAAAAGTCGTATCTCCACCAAATAGATTTTGGTAGACTTTTAGTATGTTGTTCTGGGGACCTATTAGAAATGCATACCAGTCAAAACAAATTCTGTTGCATTTTGTTTTGGGTCTACCTAAAAAAAAACAGATAGATTGCCTGGACTGTCATGAAAATGGTAAAAAGTTCAGATTTAGGATGACCCCATACATGCGCCATTTTGAATTTCTCCATAAATATGCAAGGGTATTATTTTAGGCTGAGTATAACCTAGATATGATAACGAATGGGATGAATGTAAGTAATGACCCATTTCTTCCACGCTTAGTACCAAGTACAAGGTTTTCTTATACGAACAAGAGACAGGTAAACATCGCAATTTCGCGAAAAATACCTCAAATTTCAACTTGAAATTTAAGATATTTCCCATGCGTATGAGATTGTAGACTTTTAGTATGTTATTCTGGGGACCTTTCTTAAATGCATAGCAGTAAAATAAAATCTGTTGCAATTTGTGGTGGGTTGACCCCAAAAATGCGCTAGATTTACTGGACTAGAGCAACACATACATGTTTTTGTAGTATACAGGCTTGTATTCTTGTAATCTAATCATAATCAAGTAAACGTGAAATAGACGGAATTGATGAACTTACGCGTAAACCATACGCAGATGGTAGGTCACTCTCCCAAAACATCAATTTCTCTATAAGTTTGTCCAGAACCCCCTTGGAATCCAAATTCTGTGCCGTTATGACCTCAGGGACAGCTGCATGATGGACGCTAGCTTGCGGTTTTCTGGAGAGAATCGCTCGTCCAGCTGAGTGGAGGAATTGTCCAGGAATGGAATGGCGATTGACCGTTTGTAATACGCACTGAAGAACGAATAAAAAGTTATTCAACTTCTTATAGTCAAATTTGCTATGTATATGTTCCTAAGCGTATTTAAAAGAGGGTCTTCGGCATTGCTAAATAGGAGATCCAGTTAAGGGTAAAACCACCATTTTACAGTTATAGTTGATTCTAGCTTGGAAAATTGCAAAAACATAGAAAGCCAATACATTTTAAATCACTATTACCTTCGAAATGTTATTAAAAATATTCAATTGCAGATCACGGGGTTGTCATTCGCGGTAAATACTATAGTTTGTAATACATTCATATTCTGACCTTGGTGTTTCTGCTGGAACATTCGACCTGTTCCTCTGCATTTTGGTGACTCTCGGAGTTGATTCTTCAGCGCCAACTTCCTCAGCAATCCGTTTGACTTCGGTGTACCAATCGTTCCAGGTTTTCTCAACATCAGTCCTCATGTTTGCCACCTCTGCTCTTATGCTATCAATACGGGTGTAAGCGTAATATATGTCACTGTCTCTGTATTGCAATTTGTGACTCAGGGCTTTGATTGGATCCAGCGTTTGGTACAACACGACGAGGGCCACGATATTGATGAAGGACCTGAGGGAAGTTTTCAACCCATTGGCGCTTGCGAGTGTATCTCGATCCCAATCCCAGTTTTCTGTAGTGACGTCAGGGTAGGCATCAGGATTTGTCATGGCATCCAAACATGTGACAATGTACTCGTACATTGAGCACATGGACTCGAGACATGTGTGCCGTTCCACCCATCGAGTTTTGCACAGTCCCTTCAGCTTCTTGGCTCGGACATCTGGTGCGTAGAAGCTCATAATGATCTCAAAATATCGCTGCCGTTTGGGAGAGTTGTGAAAAAACAGGTAAATGGTGTTGATAATCTCGATGACGTTTCTGATCGCCTGTACATTGCATGCTGACCCGATGGAGAGATTTAGTAAATGGGAGTTGCAATGTGTGTACAGCGCCAAGGGATTTAACTCACGAATACGAGCTTGTACACCGACGCGGGCGCTCGACATTGCAGATGCCCCGTCATAAGATTGGCCTCTGATATCACCAACAGACAAACCCTCCTTGTTGAGAAGTTTGATGATGCCGTCTGCCACATGTCGCCCTGTTGCACGTTCAAGATGGAGGAAGTCGAGGAACAGCTCTTTTATTTCAGGCATACTTGAGTCGGTCAAGTCGACAAATCTAACGCAGAGGGACAAAATCTCTTGGTTGGAATACTTGTCCGTCACCTCGTCCGCCATTATACTGAAGTATCGAATTTGAGGTAATGCGGCCAAAAGCTTCTCCTTGATACACATGGAAATAATGGATATAATCTCATTCTGGATCGTTTTCGAGCTGTATCGCTGATTGCGCTTCCCAGAGTCGAGATGTTCACGCAGTACGGGGTCAGTTTTGGCTAGAAGTTCTAGGATGGCGAGGAAGTTCCCACGATTAGAAAGATGGTCTGCGCCACCGTCGTCTCTGTGCCCCCTAAGCGGAATGGCTTGACGTCCGCAAAGTAAGATTGCTTCAACCAAGGTTCTAAGAATGTTCTTGTTCTTTTCAGAAAGTTGTTGCTTCTTGGAATCTAACGCACGATCGATGCGCCTATCTGGGTTGATGTAATTTCTCGAGAACTCTTTTGCGACCTCAACTGCCTGTTGGTGGTAATCATGGTTACCGTGGTTAGAAAGGACACCATCCTTTCCTTTAGCCTTGAACAGTTTTTGAAAAGGTTCTTTTACTAAATTTCTCAAATGACCTTTGGTTATGTGAGCAAAGAGAGCACAGAATTTGCAATAGCCACCCTGTTTTGATGGGGAATAGACGAGCCAGCTATACTCTTCCAACCAGGACCGTTGAAACCTAATGCCTTTGCCCTTGGTGACTTCTGTCGTATATAATTTGAAATTCTTCGGTGGCCTGTGTAAGAAAAACATACACTGTTGTTTATTGTTCGGTTGTTATCTTCATAAATTATCGCCAATAAATGTATATAGAAATTGATTACATTCATACTAATGCCTGTTTTTCAATTATTGATTACATTAGTTAACTTATTACCAGTGGAACAGTTACCGACTATTACTTGTAATTCACTGTGTCATTCACACAACGAAAATTTTATTTATTTGATGAATAATTACTCTGAAAATATTTCATCTACAATCATTATATTTACCGGAAGTGATTTGTGAGTAGTTGGTAACGATGTTCGTCTGTCACTTGCTCTTTGGGAATTTCCCCCGAAGCCACAAAGCCAATATCTCGCTGATCAGTACCACCCAGTCCTGGTTCTAATAATCTTGGATCATCCTCTATACCCTCCTCGAAAGTCGCATGTTTGGAATTGTCCGGAACATCATCGGATTGTACCAGTTCTGGATCAGCAGGAGTATCTTCGGTACCGGCATCTTCCTGGCCAACCGGTGTCTCTGACACAAAAGTTCTCAAACTATCTCCAGTGCCGCAGCTCGTCTCATACACCACACCCACATCTTGTAGGGACACCAACCTGGGCGAGGCACCACCCTCGGAATACCCTGGTACAGGTACATGCGACAGTATGCTTCCAGGAGTCTTGTTGCCTTTCTTATCTTTTCCTCTGGAATTTTATTTAAACCGTTCGATTTACTGCTTTACAGAGTGATGTGTTTCTTTTCGACAACATGCATGGATTATCCTTATCTGGCCTGGGCGATTTGGCTATCGCTAAGGCTAGAGGGCTGACACTTACCACACTATATCTTTCGGTCAAGCTCTACAAGAAAATGTAAAAAAAATCCAAGATGGCCGCCATGATGACATTTTCAAAAAGAGCATTTTTGGACGATTTTTCGGTCAGAATTTCGAATTTTTGTTTATTCTTCGCAAAACTGCATGATAAATTAGTAAATAATAATACAGAATATCCATACAGAAAAGCAAAAATTTCGAAGAAATTTGATGAAAACATCACTTTTCCAGTTTGGCCGTCCGGGTCAGGCAAATGGCTCAAAATGACTCCAATATGATAGTATAAAAAGTCACGGAGTTTCAGCTCTCATTTTCTGTCGTTTCGGAGATCGGAGCAAAAAAACAGCCCCCCCCCCCCCGCCCCGCCCAGCAGGCCAGGTAGGGTTAATGGAATATTATTATAACCGTCATCCGTTAAATCTAATAAGACCGGGCATCAATACAATAGTCCCAAGGGCTCACTTGCGCACATTATGGAGAAACCCAGGACTTCAGCTGACCAGCTTCTTGTTTGTGTATATTTACTTTGCCCTATAGTTTAACCTAGGAGAATCATTTGAACTGGTGATAGCCGGCATATTTTCATGTAATATTTGCCAAATTATACATTATTCTAAGCACACTTCCCAGTGACACTGTCTTTGAATACTGAAAAAATATAGTACATTAATTTGTATAAAATAATGTCGGTTATCACTGGTTCAAAATAATAGCCCAGGTTAAAAGTTGGGGCTAAGTGAAAATATACGATAAAGTATCAGCTGAAGTCAAGGGTCAACAGGCAGGCTGTTCTTCAGGCTAATGTGCAGGTGAACCATTTCAAAACGTTTACTTAAAACATCATTTTCAGTCGTCACTGGTTGGTATCAAACTTTTTTTTTGACAATTTCTAATCAGAATGGCTATTATAATTAGTCGTTATAAGTGGGCTACCAATATATAAACTCGGTTATCAGTTAAATTGCCTTTGTAGCATGTAGCGTAAAAATATCGTGCTACATACGAAGTTTTATATGAGGCTATAGTTTATATGAGGCCATGTATCGACGACGAATTCTAAGCGCCCTTGCATTGATCACTATATACTATAGGACCACACTGCGTAATGTTTTATGCCATAATTTCTAACACAGGGTTCCGAAATGAGACACAAGTTTGACGTCATAGTTTGATTTAACTGGACGTGTAGAACGAACTTTCAGCGACGAAATCAAAAGAAACGTAGCTTGTTGACAACAACAACAACAATCTTTCTGATCTGTATATTTATTGACGTACGCCCCTATTCCGACAACGACTAATATGCTGGCTAAATGAGCGAATACTCTACCTGAAGAAAGACATTACATTCGTCTGTTTCAACCGTTTTTTTTGCGGGAGAACCCGATTCTGCCATTTTAAATTGGGCCTTTAAATTGTGGCGGGCTGTCAACTCAAGTACACATTGTCGCCGCGAACACCACGCCACCTGGATGCGCTCGCGGCGACAGTGTCTGAGTTGAATCGCTCACAAACCACATGAAAAAATGATGGTCTGTATAATACACCTGCTTTAGTTTTATACTCCACATTCGTTTATTTTACAAGCGTATCAGGGAGCAGATTTTTGGGCTGGGTTTTGTGTATTTTTTTTTGGTTTTTTTTTCAGGTTTCAAGGGGGGGGGGGTCAGGACCCCCCTGACCCCCCCCCCGTAGATCCGCCCTTGGGTTTGTTGTACAAATTTTAATGTTTGTACCTGTTTTAACGCATTAGTTTACCGAGTTTTTGAATTGATGACTTAGAACTTTGTTTGATCGTCGCTATATAGCTGAAATATTGCTGAATGCGACGTTAAACCTTAATTCTCTCTCTCTCTCTCTCTCTCCATGTAACCAGTGAGGGAAGCAAAGAGCAAAAGATCCGAAGATCATAATGGGGATGGAGTCTTTCTGGTGCACTGACGTATGATTGGTACAAATTCAAATAAATTCAAATCATTTGTAACCTTCTCAAAGTTGGTGTAATGCCCTATGACTGCACTGTGCAGAAAAATGTGGCATATATGAGAGCATGTATCTGTATATGAGACAGATGAGAAATACATCAGGAATATCTTGTAAAAGAATTAACAAGTTTTTATATTAGATTATTACACAAGGTACATCTTGTTTAGTTGTGTCATGCCGAGCCTACTCCTGTCCATCAACAATTGGGTGATGCTGAATGGCCGACAGCCATGCGCACCAAAGCTGCATGCCGTGATTTCAATATATCTGTCAATAGGAGGTACACAATCCGATGCCATGAGAATGATATTTTGTGATTGTAGAAAATATGCCCGGCCCCCTCCCCAACATTTTCTCCTTTAGACGTATCCCAGGCATGGTCATGAGGAAACTTTGGAGGAGTGATGAGTCTCTTGGATCCCTTGGGGCGAGCAAACGGCTCACCTCAGAATAGCTCGCCTGAAGGCATTTGGGGGAGCAAATAAATTTTAAATGAATAAATGAACAAATGCTGTTGTTTTGTGTCACGTACTGTTTTCCGACTTCGGTTTCTACTTGATATCAAATGTAGGATACCGCAAGTTCCCAGGTTAAGAAAGTCTTCAGTTCGAACTTGCTTCCTTTAGCTTTGACATGTTCGATAGATGCAGCCATGGCGAATAAAATTGATAGACGATGCAGAAACATCTTCACCTGCCCTCACGCCAACATGGCGCCTCGAAGTCACAGTCATAGCAATGGCTGAAGTCTCATAGAATATCGCGCATGACCGAATATCACACTTCCAGCTTGGTATTGAAAGTGGAAGCATCGGGCTCCAGTGATACATTTTCGAGCGGTCAAATTGGCCGTCATAAACGAAAATTTGAACGTTTGGACGAGTGATAAATTGGTCGCCTGAAACGGCTTGGGCGTGTGTGGGCCCGAGTGATTGCGCGCCTTATATGACAGGTCTGTATCTACTAGAATCCCCCCCCCCACGCCCCCTAAACTTCCCAACATCATACTCTGCACATATTCCTCCTACCCATACATATTGAAATATAGTTCCAGAGATTTTCTTAATATCACTCCATGGCCACTGGAGCTTTCGACCAATCGGTTTCAGGGAATAAATTTCTTGGAAACTATTTTAGGACAAGAAATTACATAAAATATATCTTATGAATATCTGAAAATATGGGAGGGGCGTATGTCACTGGTGTCAAACGGGGACAATCATGCGTTGTACACCTTTTAACCGGGGACATCCCTCCAAACGGGGACGTCCCCGTAATCGAATTTCCAGGCTGTTTTATTACCCCCCTTAGTGTTATTATCAAACTTGACAATCGTCCCCAATTTCTAGTTCTGGGACAGACCAAGGTATACACACGATTTGGTGACAATTTGTCGCTATACACACCAGTCCGCGTTTCCTGTGTTGAATAAGGATCAAATGACGCCACACCTAGCGGCGCTGCAATCGATCATCCCAAAGTTTTCTGGAGGCGACGTACAGATTTGGGAGCCCGGTTTGGGCACTTACCTTTATCTTTGCATTGGAAGTATGGTGTGCCATAAACAAGAATACGCTAGTCGATGTTGTTATCGTGTCCCTCTGTTTTAAGAGGATCAATTATGACGAAAATGTCCTTCTTTCTGACCCTCGATTTTGGGACTCCATTATCCATATCAAACATTTTAAAGTTTGTAATTAATATAAGGCCGACGAAAGCCATTTCAGTATTTTTATTTATGGCACACTATCATTTCAATTAAAATGATGCCCAGTAGTGCACACGCGTAAAGGTAAGTGTGTGATAATTATGTTTGTAAACCATTATGATCATGGAAAAGTATGTGATGCCGGTATAGCGGTGTTGGAAGTGAAACTCTATGAAACTTAGCTGCCTTGGGAATGCACCATGCTTACAAATCAGCTTCTCCAAAGAAAACACGAAGGCTGCCAAATCCAACTTTCTATTATTCCATAATTTGCATTTCAATCACTGTACTGATTAGTCCAATGCTGGCCGTTCCATACCGGTACCTCGCCGTCCAACTCCGGCAAAAGGTCTACAGACAATTGTGGTGCTTCCCAGCAGATTAAAATGGGACAATCAAAAGACTTCAGATGCCATTCTATCGCAATTCAGGTGAGATTTTGACCGATCGTGGTTAGAGATTGATATCACTAACATAAGAAAAGATACAAATATGTGCCGAATAAACATGAATCTCACCGCCAAACTTTATCCTGAAAAAGGATATGTGCATGTTTGGTGAAAAATTACTTGCATTTTGAGGTAAGATTCCTGTTTGTTCTGCACAAATTGAAATACCTGTGTGTTTTTAAATGTTCAAAGATATATCTCTCGCCACGATCAACCAAAATCCCCGCTGAAATGTGATACAATATGGCATCTTAAGTCAGTTAATCTTCCCGATCGAAGGGCCATGCATATTTGCCAGGATTGAGAAATCGGGATTTTTCTATGTCAGACTAGGATGGTAATGAGAATTACTGATCCAAGAGAACTACCGCAGTCGTTTGATATTGGCTGTTCAGTATTGCTCACTGTACAACCTATTTTTTCTGTTCAAAGATCTGTCCTATTCCTGAATAATTCTGTGCAGCATGTGCTTGGTATTGAGCAGAAATCTTTAGGTCGGTTCTGTGATGACTGCATCTGCTCACTCAAGAACTGACAATTTCCAGTCAGTAATTGTGCAGTACTGCACAATTTCTGAGCGGTACCGGGTACTGCTCAGTTGCATTGCTAAGTAGACGCCCAGAACCATTCGATGTGCAGACTGCACAGTTCCGTGCAGTAAACTGTTCCGAAACTGACGGTCCGGTGCATTTACAACCCCGTTATGGCACTAATGTGCTGCCAGGCATCTTTCTGAAAATCTGCAATAACAGCTCAAAACTGAGTAGTGCCAGAATTGCCCGTGTAAGGGGAAAATTGTCTCCCTTGAATAGGTTGAGGGAAATTATGTCAATTTATGTCAATTTTTGTATGTTTAATGTCTTATATATTATATATTTGAACAAGGTCGTCATGAAAGTGGAAGTAGATGAAACTGACGGTCCGGTGCATTTACAACCCCGTTATGACACTAATGTGCTGCCAGGCATCTTTCTGAAAATCTGCAATAACAGCTCAAAACTGAGTAGTGCCAGAATTGCCCGTGTAAGGGGAAAATTGTCTCCCTTGAATAGGTTGAGGGAAATTATGTCAATTTATGTCAATTTTTGTATGTTTAATGTCTTATATGTTATATATTTGAACAAGGTCGTCATGAAAGTGGAAGTAGATGATGTGAAGAAATGTTATTGTTAGTTTTATCTTGTCCGGCGTGTTCATCTTGGTTCAGTGTTGTTTACAAAGTCGGTATATGTCCTAGTTTGGCTTTTATGTGTACCATGATACATGTAGCTCGTGTCGGACTATAAGTTTGCATGGAATAAATTGGTCGGGGCTTCCATTGCGAGGACACCCGTAAAAGGTATCGTCTCTGCCTGCGGGTTCAAGACCTTTAGGTCAATATTAGACGTGTTCGGTCTGAATATAAAGGTGCCATATTCGCCTGATATGATGACCGCTTTTCTAACTGTCTATTTTGGGGTGATATAGGGAGGGTTCCTCGCAGTGAGAGTCACTTATTTGTTTAATTTGCTTAAGGCGCCGCGTTTAGTTGCCAATGTCGAGAATGTTATGTTATTTTTCTTTGATTTTATTAAATATTATTTGAATTCAATAATTTGTGTTTGAGTTTTCCCTTGATGTGCTCTTCGAGCTCATTCCGCCAGCTGTTCCTCTCTCCTAAGCCAGTCTGAGATCTTTCATTTCGAACCTGGGTGGAAAATCGGAAGGCAACAAAGTTGTCTCCCGTTACAATTGGTGCCGTGACCAGGATCACAGAGATGGCAGTGGAAATGACATCGATGACACGTCAGGGCAAGACTTGATTAGAGGACGAGGTAACAGGGGGGTGTACTTTAGTGAACCTATCGGAGCATACGAAGGAAGCGGGGCACGACCGAAACGTGCAGAGCATGTTCATATGGGTAGTGGGCGTGGTCAAAATGTCCATATAGGAGAGGGAAGGTGGGATAATTTGGGGGTGAGTTTAGACGAGGAAATTGCTAGGTTAGAGGAAGTAGTCCAAACTTTACTGGCGAGAAAACGTAGTACAAGTAAGGGCTAATGAACGAACCTAACCCGAGAACATTTTCTCCGTTAGAGGCTAGTACACCTGGTCCTATGAGTGCAAATATACCCAAAACTAGTTCAGTAGGCCGAACTTTAAGAAGACGTGAAAGGGAGCCCGACAAATTTGACGGTCAGACAGTGGCATGGAAGGATTTTATTGTTCATTTTGAGCAGGTTTCGAAATGAAAAGGCTGGATTCCTACCGAAAAGGCACAGCAGTTGTCTATGTGCCTGCGGGGCGATGCCCAGAAATTACTGGGGGATTTGCCGGAAGAACAGTTAGGACCTTATGATGGGTTGAAGGCTGTCCTGACAAAACGTTTCGATCCACAAGAGCTAGAGGTAGCTCACCGGTGTGAGCTTAGAACTCGTCGAAGACAGGCCAATGAGACACCTACCGATTTTGGCTATGCCTTCAGACGTTTGGGTAGTTTAGCGTTCACAGAGATGCCTGTAGAGTATAGGGAAGTCAATATTCTTGAGCAATTTATGACTGGGATAGGGGGGTGCAGAAATTAAGGAACATATTATGTTCAATTATCCTAAAACCTTAGAAGCTGCAATCGCACACGCAGTTGAATTTGAAACGGTAAAAGGGTTGCAAAACTCTGTACCGAAGCCAAAGATGTGCACCAAGACAGGGTTTAGTGGCGTGAGAACCGTGGGGGCGGAGTTTGAGGAAAATGGGGAGAAATGGAGTGTTGAACAAATTCAGTTAGTACTTGACAAGCTGAGTGCGACCATCGAACGTCAGTTTGATAAACTGGCACAGGAATTTCGCATGGCGAACAGGTTCAAGGGAGACAACTCTTTCGGAAATAGAAGACAAAAAGAGTGTTATATCTGTCATAGATTCGGGAATCTCGTATACGTGTCCTGAAAAAAAGGACGAGATGTTCAAGAAGAAGTGGTAGCTAGTGAGGGAGGTGAGCATTTAAACTATAACGAGTTGTATCTGAGGCCAAATGTACAGCCCTCCCATCTTCTGCTGGAGAGCAGAGGCCACATGTTAGCGTAGGAGCCGCATTACAGTCTTGCCTTTTTGTGAATATTGATATGTGGGGTAGATCGGTGGATATGTTAGTTGATACAGGGTCCGTGGTGAGCTTGTTGTCTTCTAAATCATACGATCGTAAGGGGATAAACAGACCTCTGAGTGATATGGAAGTCATTCTTTCTAATGCCGATGGAAGCCTTTTGGTGATTCATGGTATTTGAGTTGAGTTTTCAGATGGAGACTCAGGCATTTGAGCACGAGCTCATTGTAGCGGATTTGAATTTGCCGGGAATCTTGGGTATAGACTTCTTGAAAAGGTATGGAGTGGATTTTTGTGTAACTGTTTCTAGGGGTGGTCTAGTTGTCGATGGACTACATATCGCACTTAAGGGAAAGGTAGTTTCCGGCTGTGCCAGGATCAAGCTGGCTTCCAAAGCTGTTATCCCGCCTGAAACTGAGGTACTTGTTAAGGGTTATGTGGAAGGGATGGTAGGGAATGGTTATGTGTTCTTGGCCGAGTCTCTTATACAAATGGAGAGGAAGGGTTTGTCGTCTCTCGGGCTTTAGTGGACCCTGAGGAGGTAGTGTTAACTGTCCTTAATGTAACAGACAAGCCGGTTAACTGTCCTTAATGTAACAGACAAGCCGGTATACGTTAAGGAGAATGCATCGGTTGCGAGTTTACAGGCAGTTGTAGAAGTTTCGTCTAGTCTGAAACACAACGGAAAAAAAGTGGACATTATGAAGTTCCGGAACATTTGAAGCCTTTGTTAGAAGGTGCATCGTTGAAGCCTTTGTTAGAAGGTGCATCGTCAAGTCTTACCCC
>JAVTVY010022448.1:49046-99041 GCA_036873755.1 Hanleya hanleyi | reverse complement strand
ATCTCCGAGGACTAGTAGGACGACTAGGGGATATCGTAGGCGTAGCCGTAGCCCACATCTACCGAAGACCTTGGTGTTTTCGGGCGCAAAGGATACTTGGATTCCGTTTCGAATTAAATTCGAATTGGAATCCAAGATTAGGGCATGGAATAAGAAGAAAGCTCTCCGAAAACTTTTGGAGTGCATGCATGGCAAAGCCATAGAGTATTTCCATGTGCAGTCCGAAAGAGACAAGGGAGACTTGGACAGATTAATGGAGAATTTGGAAAAGCGATACGGAATTCGCGAACCTCCGCAAGCAATAAGGCGGCGGTTGCAGGTTAAGGAACGGGGTCCTGATGATACACTCGAGGATTTTGCGGAAAAATGCAACTATTTGGCATTGAATGCCTATCCCGATGCTCCAGACAGTGTTATTCAAACTGTTTGTGTGGAGCATTTTTGCGAGGATGCCGGGAGCGACAGGCAGTTGCCTTCGCAATGGAGAAAGAGCCACAAACAATTCAAGAGGCTTTGAAGTATGTGACTCTGTCCTTGCACAATCACAAGTCATTGGCTGTGAAATCTGTTCGGGCTGTGGGCCTGGATCAGAATACAGAGCCTATGATATGGGCAACTGATACCGAGAAGCAGTTAAGTGAGGAGTTGAGGACAACTATAAAGACCTTAATTGGGGAGTGCATCCAGGGGAAAGTGAAGGAGTCTCTCCAGAGTTCAAGGACCCCTACTGCTATTACATGCTACACGTGCGGGAAAGTGGGACACAAGAGTTCTCAGTGTGCACAGTCAACGAGAAACGCGAGATCTCAATTGCGGTGCTATAGCTGTGATGAGATCGGTCACATAAGCCGTAATTGTCCAACCCGATACTCGCAGGGTCCTTTAAACGCTCAAGGGCTGGGAACGGTGGCCGGTTCTCAGCCCCAAGTGTAAGTCGCCGTGGCCAGAGGAAATGGAGAGGCTCTGTGACAGAGAGAGATGTTTCAGAGACTCCCGCCGCTGTGGCGATCCGGGATATTGCTCTATCTCGTTCTCCTGGTTGGACTATGACCATCCCAGTGCAAGTTGGTTCGACGCCAGTCACGGCAGTGGTCGATACAGCTGCACAGGCCACAGTGATGAGTTATGAATTATACTCTAAACTGGGGTTACAAGGATTGTCGTCATCTCCTGTTCGGTTAACTGGGGCGTTCCAGGGATCCTCTAGTATGGGAATGCTAGTTAGGCAGGTACCAATGTCTGTGCTAGATTTTCATTGTACCTGGGACGTCGTGGTTGCTCCATTGGTTGATGACCTTCTCTTAGGATTTGACTTTCTGTCTGCCAATAACTGTATCGTGGACTTCAATAAGAATGTCTTAGTTATCGGAGACAGGAAGGTGTCCGCGACCTTGAAGTGTCATGGGGAAGGGGAACCACTGTCAATTAGTAGGGTTACGCTGGCCGAAACGGTTACTGTTCCTCCGCTCACCTCCCAGTTGGTTCAGGGAGTGATGCATGGTTTCGCGCCAGTTGATTACGTCTTGGAGCCTGTGATTGACCAGTCAGTTATAATGGTGCCCAAGATGGCAATTCGGGGTGCTTCAAGGGTCCCGATTTGCCTGCGTAATCCCTCTACAAATGAGGTGACAATATCTAGTGGAGCATGGATCGGGACAACGCTGGAACTGGATGGGGTGTACAGAGACCCGAACACTGATACTGTTGCCAAACAAGGGGAGCCTAGTATCCGGCAAGTGAATAGCGCTCCTATGACAGATTCCCTACCAGAACATCTGGTACCCTTGTACAAGGCATCCTGTGAGGGATTAACCGAGGAACAGGCAGTGAAAGTGAAAGAGGTCCTGGTGGAGTATCAAGACCGGTTCTCCACAGGTGACCTAGATCTAGGTCATTTCACTGACACTGTACATCATATTGAGACCACGGATGCTCGTCCTATCCGTCAGCGCTTGAGACGGACGCCTCGCGGATTTGAAGGGGAGGAGGGAAGACATCTGCAGGCGATGTTGGATGTAGGCGTCATCCAACCTTCCAAATCAGATTGGGCCTCTGCCCCAGTTTTGATCAGGAAGAAGGACGGGTCAGTGCGATATTGTATTGATTTTCGAGCCCTAAATAATATTACGGTAAAAGACGCCTTCCCATTGCCGTTAATTGATGACTGTTTGGATGCGCTAGATGGGGCCGAGTACTTCTGCACGCTAGACCTGGCAGCGGGGTACTGGCAGATCTCGATCGACCCAGCGGATCGCCATAAGACCGCTTTCATCACCAAGTATGGGCTTTTCGAGCATGTCCGGATGGCATTCGGCCTTTGCAATGCTCCGGCCACTTTTCAACGAGCAATGCAGACTGTGCTTCGTGGCCTGACCTGGAAGGAAGTGCTCGCCTACCTGGATGATGTGGTGGTGGTGGGTCGGACTTTTGACCGAGTATTGGCGAACCTCCGTCTTGTATTACAGCGCTTCCGGGATCATAACCTGAAGCTGAAACCGAAGAAGTGCTCTTTGTTTCGGCGAGAGGTAGAATTTCTCGGAAAAACAGTCAGCAGGGCAGGAATTGCAGTTACAGACAGCAAAATCAGTGCCATGCGTGCATGGCCGGTGCCTACAGACCGTACAGAACTCCAGGCATTTCTGGGGTTTGTAAACTATCATCGTGATTTTGTAGCCAATTTTGCGAAGATAGCGGGGTGCCTGTATGACTTGACGAAGCCCAAGGCTCATTTCAGCTGGGAGGGCCGACATCAACAGGCATTCGAGGGTCTTAAGGAGGCCGTGATTGGGGCGCCTGTCTTGTCCATACCTACGGTGGATGATCCGTTCATCTTGGACACCGATGCTTCTGATACCGCGATAGGAGCAGAACTTGTGCAGGTACAGAGTGGTGTTGAGCGCACAATAGCGTACGCCAGTCGAAACCTGGCCCCAACGCAGCGCCGGTATTGTACGACCCGTAAAGAACTTCTAGCGGTCGTAACTTTTACCCGGACTTTTAGGCACTATTTGCTGGGTAAGCCTTTTCTGATTCGTACGGACCACAATAGCTTGGTATGGCTGACCCGATTCCGCCAAATTGAAGGCCAGTTGGCTAGATGGCTGGAGGAACTCAGCCAGTACGACATGACCATTCAGCATAGGGCTGGGGTTGCTCATGGGAATGCCGATGGATTGTCACGCATCCCAGACTGCTTACCCGCATGTAACTGCTATGTGGCGGGAAGCCAACCAGAATTCCTTCCTTGTGGGGGATGTAAATTCTGTCTGAGAGCCCATAACCAGTGGAGTCGTTTCACAGAGGATGTGGATGATGTGATCCCTTTGGCCACCACTGGTACGGCAGCAATTGCGGTACGGGCTTTGTTCATCGATCTGGATGACCAGGCTGACCCAGATCCAGACCCTGGGTCGCTAGACGTCATCTCTGAATTGTTCTCCCCATCTGAAATGAGGGAAAAACAGTATAATGATGTACAGCTTCGTCCCGTGATTGATCATGTGGAAACCGGACAAACTCCATCAAGACTATTTATGAGCAGTCCAGTGACAAAGCATTTGTGGCTATGTCGTTCTTGCCTGAGACTGAAAGATGGAGTTTTGTACTATCAGTGGGACTATGGTGTGACTTCCAAGCTGAAGTTAGTAGTACCGTCAGAGCTACGTTCTGAAGTGTTGCGCTTAGTGCACGACACAAAGACTGGGGGTCATTTGGGCCGCGATAAGACGTTGGCTTTGACAAAACGTTCTTTCTTTTGGCCCAATTTGACTCGGGACGTAGAACTGTATGTTCGGACATGTGCTACTTGCAACACCAACAAGAAACCGAGAGTGAACCCTAAAGGGGCATTGGGCTCTTTCCATGCAGGAGCACCAATGGAGCGGGTCCATCTGGACATCTTGGGCCTGCTGGTGACTTCGGAAGGGGGAAATCGCTACATCTTAATGATGATTGACCAATTCACTAAATGGCTGGAGATTTGCCCCCTTCCTGAGCAATCGGCGGAAAGCGTCGCAAAGGCATTTCTTGAGGGGTTCATAGTGCGGTTTGGAGTACCGTTGCAGGTGCATACCGATCAAAGCAGGAACTTTGTCGGTAACCTGTTCTCTGAATTTTGCAACGTCTTTGAAGTCACGAAATCTCGTACTACCCCTTACCGCCCCTGTTCCAATGGTCAGGTGGAACGGTATAATCGTCTGTTGCTCCAGGTGATTCGTTGTTACCTGGAGAATAGGCAGATGGACTGGGATAAACACCTCCCATTAATCGGAATGGCTATTCGGTCTATGCCGAATCGCGATACCGGTTTCTCTCCCAACATGTTGATGTTGGGGAGGGAAGTCATTCTGCCAGTGGACATTCTATTGGGAGTAGCAGAGGTTAACATGCAAAAGTTCACGGGGGATGCTTACTTGGTAAACCTCTTGAAACATATGGAGGAAGTGCATCGCCTGGCCCGAGAACGGATTGGGGTTACTCAAAATAGACAAAAACGTACCTATGATCTGAAAATCCAATCCCGGACCTATGAGGTGGGGGACTTGGTTTATCGTAGGGACTTAGCCGTCAAAGTTGGACAGAGCAAGAAATTGCGACCGATCTTTGCGGGCCCCTTTGTCGTGAGTAAGGTGTTATCCCCATGTCTGTACCGGGTGGAGAGCAGGAGGAAGTCCCATGTGTGGCATCATGATGTTTTACGTCAATGCCAGGACAGGGACATCCCTCTATGGGTACGACGGAGACGTCACGCTGTACTGAGTTTAGTTAGGGCATCCGACACGGGAAAGTCTGGATCAGGACAAGTACCAAGTTTAGAATCCGTAAAGCTTTCTTCGGGGGAAGTCACCCATGACACGGGAAAGTCTGGACAAGGACGAGTACCAGATTGGGTATCAGTGGAGTCTTCCCCTGAGGAGGGCATACAACCTGTACTGCATGCCCCTGGTGTTGAGGGGGATTCCGTTCCTCTCGGTTTGACAGATGAAGTTCCGGATTGGAACTTGGACTTATTGTTTGCGGAACCGCGAGAAGTTAAGAAACCGCGACCGACAAAAGTGCACGAAGATACCACTTCGGTTCTACCGATGATAGAGCCTCGTGTTACACGAGGGGGTCGGAAGGTTCGAAAACCCCAGTTTTTGTCAGCATATGACTCCTCCTAGATAAGGTCTAGGGTCATGTTAGAAGTTTCTTTGGTGTTGATGCTAGAGGAAAAGGATAATCATGCTATGCTATGTCAGAAGTGAGCAGACTCGTCCAAAAGGTCCTAGGTGCATCCTGGGTCACAAGTCACAATGTAATTTGGGAAGATGCATAATTAATAATGGAAAAAAAAATTTTATTATGTGTAGCCTGCTTCCAGTGAAGAAGTGGAGTAGGTTAGAGGAATTAGGGCAAGTGAAGTTGTGATGTCTTGTTGTTGTTGTGCAAGATATGTCATTGGTGATGTCATATTTGTCATATAGATTGTGATTGGTGACGTTATTGTTTGTGATGTCTTGTTGTTGTGCAAGATATGTCATTGGTGATGTCATATTTGTCATATAGATTGTGATTGGTGACGTTATTGTTTGTGATGTTGTATAGAAGTCATTGTCTTGGGCGCCCAAGTTGTTTGGTCTGTGTGGTTGGATGTCGGGTTTTGTCGGTGTGTAATTAGTTTGAGTTGCTTTTGATGTTGTGGTGTGAGACATTTTTGTTTTTTTTCTTTGATTTTCAGAAAAAAAAGGCCAATTATGTTCAGAGAAAGATTCACAATTAAATCGGGGAAGCAGGGGGGAAGGGGGGAGGAAAAAAGGGGGGAAATTTCGTCAGACGATGTCTGGTATAGCGCAGAATCGGTGGGTGGGGGGGATACTACGGGGGATAGTACGGCTGGATCTTGGGGGACTGGGTTATCTAATTTGGGGATGGAGGGGGAATCAACGGGGGAAGAAGTAAGTGGGGAAGAATGGACTGAGTGGGATCTGGCAAATTGGGGGGAAAAATTGATTTATGTACCAGAGTTAGAAGGGGCTGTGGGAGGGATAGAAGTAGGTAGGGGGAGGGGAATATTTGGGGAATTAGAAGCTGTGGGAGGGGTAGGAGTAGGTAGGGGGAGGGGAATATTTGGGGAATTAGAAGGGGCTGTGGGAGGGGTAGGAGTAGGTAGGGGGAGGGGAATATTTGGGGAATTAGAAGGGGCTGTGGGAGGGGTAGGCGTAAGCAGGGGTAGGGGAGTGACGGTGGAGCATTGGACGAGTCCGGGGTTTGGAGGGGAAAGCTGGCAGGCTGCGTACCCTCCACTTGCCTCGGATTCGGCAGTGTCTCCACCGGCGAGGGACACTGGGGACGCCCCTGGGAGTGAACCGAGTCCGGGGTTTGGAGGGGAAAGCTGGCAGGCTGCGTACCCTCCACTTGCCTCGGATTCGGCAGTGTCTCCACCGGCGAGGGACACTGGGGACGCCCCTGGGAGTGAACCGAGTCCGGGATCGGGTGGGGAACGCTGGTTGGCTGTTAACCACCTGTCGACCCCGGGTTCGGTTGACTCCCAATCGGTGGCTCGGATTAATGCCATATTCCGAGAAGGGCACCAGTGTCCCTTGTGTACTTGGATCGGCACCCGCCCCAGGAGACATCTGGAGCGGAATCACTTTCCGTTTTGGATGTCCCCAGAGGTGGCGTGCTGGTCCTGTAAAGTTCACCAATCCAGCCTGTGTTTTACACTAAAACACGGGCTGGATCCAGGACATGGATCCATGGAGGAGTGGGCACTCACGGACACTCGGTGGTGGAACTGGGTGGCCCTCCTTCATGGATTCTTCCATACTTTGATGCCAATCCTGGGGGTCCGGACATACCCAGAATTATTGGGATATGTCCGGGCCCACAGGTTGTATCCAGATGACCCCCGTCTTCGTCCCGCACCCACCCGGCAGACAATCATGATGGGATTCGACCTGGCTTGCGGGACGGAGCCGGGAGAATATCTGTTGGGTCCCCCAACCTCGGTTGGTGCTCTGATGGACTGGCGGATACTGGCCAGGTTATTGGCCATCCTGCCAGTCCATCTGAGGGAGGAGTTCCGGACGCTGGAAAGGCCGATGGACTCCTCGGGCCTGGACAACCCCTTGTGGGTTGCTCAGGCTCATCCACCCCCGAGGCTGGTTGACTCCCATTGCCACTTGGATGTCGTCCTCGGTCGCCTCCACGGTAAATATACCTTGGAGGCCATCGGGGACGAAGTCGGAACAGTACATCTGTTGCGTACTCCAGTGGTAATGGAGCATGTGGTGTGTAATCTTGTTTTCCCGGGGAGCTGGAAGTCGAAATCTCTGACCGCGCTCCTCGGGGATCCAAGAGTACACGCCACATACGGACTGCACCCCCACCAGGCCAGCCGTCCTGTGGACCAGAAAACCAAGGATAAACTTCATCAATTTCTGCGGTCCCCAGGATGTGTTGGTCTGGGGGAGGTCGGTCTGGACTATGAGGACCATGTGTCTGCCGTGGAGCGCCGGTGTCAGGTTGATTTCCTGAGAGAAATCCTGCCATTGGCGCTCCCGCGAAACCTCCCGGTCGTCATTCATTGCCGGGAAAATACCCGGAGGAGTGGCTACCGGGATGGCGGAGGGCAGACCATGGCCCTCGACGATCTACTGGGAATCTTGGGGGAGACGCTGCCGGCCACGCACCCGGTCCATGTGCACTGCTTCCTCGGGAGCCCTGCTGCCCTCGAGTCTTGGCTCAGGCGCTTCCCAAATGCGATATTTGGGGTGAGCGCCCGGGCCTTGAACTGCGAGGACACCAGGGCTGCTGTTCAGGGCTTGCCTATGGACCGGTTGCTGGTCGAGTCTGATGCGCCATATCAGTCTCCTCAGGGATTCCCGCGGATCAACACCCCCTGGGGTGTGTGGCCCGTTATTCAATGGGTGGCCGGGGTAAAAAATCTGCCACCCCGGCTGGTCGCGGAGATAACCCGGAGGAACGCCTGCCGATTCTACCATCTTTCGGCATAGGGCGTTGCGCCGGGTGGTCTCCGGAAGACGGGCTTCACACTCCAGGGGAAAAACAGAATTGGGATGGGTCTTGAGATGGGGGTCCTGGGTGGGGGGATGCTGGTAGGCGGTCTTCCCTCTGGGGCCTCGCATCTATTTCTCGGGACTCATCCCAGGGGAAAACAGATGGGGAGGGGGGGTGATTATTTTTTATCTTATTTTTTTTTTGAGAATGGGGCTTTTTGGAGGGAGAAAGCTAGTAGGCAGTTCTCCCTCTTTAGCTCCCTATTCTAGTGAATATTTTAATAGTTATTTTATTCACACACGCTGAGTACAAAAGGGGAGACACTTATTGCCTGTCATAGCTATAGATAATTAGCTTCAGCTTTTCATAATAGCTGAAAATAAATGGAGAGTTACAAGAACTTAAACTTTAAAGTTTTTCTTTTTTTTTTGTCACCCTTTAGGATTACATAGCCCTTTTTATTGATAGGTGCCAATTCTAGGCCTAAATATTTGAAAGGCCGTTAAAGGATCTTAAAGAATTGGTGGGTTGGGTGACTTGTCAGCTCCGTGCTCAGCGTGTGTGGTTGGCTCCAGGCTAAATGGCTGATGAGCCATCTAAATTTTGAGGAGGGAGGGGATAAGGCTGCTAGGCCTTGGAGTACATTTCTTAAGGTTAATTTTTATGGGTAGCATTTGGATTTTCCACTGGGGCAGCTAGTAGGCATGCCCCGGTGGGGGGGGGGAAGGGGGGGTGTTCAGTAGCCTCGCGGTCTGCTGACAGACTGAAGTTGAGGTTTAGAAAGAAAGAAAGAAAGAAATAGAGTATTTCTTTGAATCTGGGAAAAACAATTTTAGTGTGTTTTAATAGTGCATCATTTTTAGTGCAGAGATAGGGAAGTTTTTAGTGTCGGCATTTTTGAGGCTGGCGTAGCTTATTTGTAAGGGCAGGACATGCTAGGCAGAAATGCTGGAGTAATGGGAACTGCACCATTTTAAGTGTAGCATAAGGTTTAGGAATATCCGGGAGTTTTTAGGGACATATTTTGAAGTTAGGACAGTTAGGGTAGGGATAGGGCTGGATGTAAAACACGATAAAAGAAAAAGCTGGAAGTCTGAAAGGCTGGAGATAACCCACCCCAAAAATTAGGAGGGGGAAGGGTGTGGTAGTGGCCGCTGAGATCATGTTGAACCAGCGAAGATGGCCGGAAAATCCCGAAGACCCTCAGCCAATGAAAAGCCAGAAGGCTGAAAACGGGAGATCGGGGAGTCCATGCTAAAACTCGGGCAGTCGACCATATCCAGCCGTACTAGACAGAGGTACGATATACAGCCGGAGGGATTTGCAAGATCTATTATACAGGTAAGCCTGTCGCATCTTCTCCCGGACCAGGTCCTACTTCAGCACTATAAATATGAATTAAATAATCTACATGGACATGCCATCAACTATGTAGAGAACGTGTAAACCACCATGTTTCTTGTAATAGATAAGAATGTTGTTCATCCATATCCAGTCAGTCCACATCAGATGGCGGAACTTTCTATTCTATTGAGTACCTTTCATTTGAACTCTGGTATTATTTAAATAAAAATAAGAATGATACGGAAGTAGAAGTGCAATTTTATCAAGTTTGTTCCAGGCGAGACGATAGGCACAGGCGAATCAAGTCTTGTGTACAAAGGTAAACTACTATGGTCGAATCACGGAGAGAAGGATGTGGCCATCAAAGTTATCAAGAGTAAATATCTCATTAATTAAACTTTACTGTTCTGGGTTGTTTGGGCTGTACCTCAGGCAGGGAAGGGAGAGGTAGCAGGCTGTCGCGAATATCGTTCCTAAATTTTTCTTTACCCTCAACTGAACGAGCTAAATCTTACCAAAATATACCTTCGACTCTACAAGAATACAGAGATATCATATTTCAGAAAGGCATTTTCGATCGACTCTATTTGGAAAAACGTTCGAAAACGCAACTCATTTTACAGGCAAATTTCCGTCATTCTAAATTATATCTTCCAGGAAATGCTCTTCTTTTGGGAATATGCAACTTTGCTCAAAATAACTCCAATATAATAAACAATAAAGTAATCGAATTTCAGCTCCCATAATCACTAATACGCAGGTAATGGTTACTCTTGGTCAGCCTTGGTTCATTTAAACGCATGTACATCCATCATCGTAAGCAGTTATTTAAACGTATATGAATGAAACAAAGATGAATGGTACTGACTTATCTTCACTAATGAAGACGTAAAATAATTTTAACATAATCAGGGTAGAGACAGAGCATGCTTACCTGAACATTTGGAATAACGCCGGGAAAATCATGTGATGTTTCATAGGAAAGTGTTCTTTGTGTGCGATGGTAATGAAGTCGCTTTTTTATATTTTTCTTGAAGTACACTTACTGAAATATCAGTCTCGAAATAAAAAATGGCGATCTTCAGTTGTATAGAAATGGAATTATGATTCATCAAAATGTGCTTCCTTGTCTATTTGGGCATATTGTTTAGACATTTATAGCGATTATTTTCATTGGTATAAAAAATATGACACTTTAAATCAAATGTTTCTCACCAACTATTAGGATGTTTGATCATGTTAAAGAACCAGGAATGATTTTGGTTTGAGGTGTCATATTTATGTTACAACTGAAGATCTTCCCCAAAATCCCTCAAATATAGCAAAATAGGTCAGGAAGCCCATTGTGCTTAATCAAAAATCCATTTTATACAACTCAAGTTCGCATCTACTTCGAGGCTAAACCTGCAATTAATGAATCTATGAAATGTGAATCAAAAACATTATATTTGTTTCGACTTGCCTAGGCTGTCAAAGGTACTATATTGGAGAAACAAGAGATTTGTATGCATTCGAGCAAGAGTGCATATTCAGCAAATTGACACATCAGCAACACCTCAAATTCAACAAACATATGGGAACCTGCGCTCGAAACATTGAATAAAATTTTAATTTGCCCAATTTACAAACAATATAGTTGTCCTCAAAGCAGTACATATGAAGCAATAGTTTATAAACAGATTTTCCCCTGATAAAAATAGATAATTGACAAAAAATCTGCACATATATGTTCTTAATGGAAAAGAAAATAAGTAATGGTGTTTACATAGAAAAACTCTCTTTGCAATAGATACAGTGAAGTCAATGACTGACTTCTGCACAAAAATCTGTGTTATGTACAGACAAATTACCCGAGTAAATCATTTTCTGTAAATGCCCATAGTTAAGAGGGAGTTAAAACAGAACCTACGGGCGTTTAAAATGGGGCTTCGTCCGTTTTCGTCTTGTATGCATTTTAGCATGGGTTTTTCACTGTACATCTATCCACAATATGAGAAACTGAACCAAACTGATATTTCAGTGTAGTGGCACGGCAGATCTGCTGACATTGAAATTATCAGATCAGTTTTGGTTCATGGTGTCATTTAATTGACATATCCATGATGAAATGTATGTTAATGCACTACTAATTATGCGTATGAAAGATTGCAAATTTGAAAGACAACTTTAATCATCTATAGAATATTTGACTTGACGTATCTCATATATATGTTTATGTAATCCCTATTACATAATTTTATTTTAATGAGTACCGCCCTGTTTGCAACCAGGGTAATATGTTATCTACAAACATAACTACATACTTAAGCTAAAGGCAAGATGCCTTAATGGTTCAAAAGTCAATCATTATAGTCTCATTTCTTCGTAAAAGATATATAGGCAGTTTACTTGTACACATTTTCTCCACATGGCGATGTACATGTATATACTGTTGGCCTATAGGGTACTGATCTATAAATTGTGTAAAATGATTTGTCCCCATAATGTATTCCAAATTGCAAGTAATTAAATTACAGTTGTTACATTTCTTCGATTCCAGTGGAAAAAGACTTGAGTTTTCGCCGTGATTTGATATCAGAATTTAAAATGCTGAGTGAGCTGTGGCCACACACAAATATTATAAATCTGTTTGGCTTGTCAATGGTGTCATTCGATGGTGTAGGTAAGTAAATGCGAGATAAAACATTCTGCCCGTTCTTTCTTGTAAATGGTCAAGGCACATGATTGGTGCAAAACTAAACATCCCCAATCTTCTGTGTTCGATGTTACTCAGTTGTTAACTCTGATGGGCAACCATGGGTCTATGTGCACGTCAATATTATGATATCACGACTCTGCCTTCCTCGTGGACACTCCATTTCTGTCTGTAACTCCTATCCATCAGAACGGTGCCTACTTGCAAATTCCGGTGAAATTGAACTACGCTCTGCTAACGGTATGTCACGAATTCCGAATTTGATATATATATAATATTGTGGATACATAGAGAAAGAGTACTAGAGTGTATTGACTCGGAAGCGTTTGGACTATTTGGATCGTCACGAAATATACAAAACACGTACGAGGTCTCCGAAATCGTGTGAGCTATACATAAAAGTGTAGGCTGACCATATTCAGGAAAATAAATTTACTCCCATGCATGTAGTTCCGCGATTAGGAATATACGATATGGAATGTGGTGAGATGCAGATAATGCTATGATTGTTTGGTATGCAGTTAAAAATGTATACCCCAACTCCCACCCACCTCTGTGTGGATACTCGATACGAAATATGACCGGAATGGCGCACATTTCTTGATGCTTCAGATCTATTGTTTTGTAGATCGAAGATGTCTATTGGTGGAGTATATGGATGAGGGGAACCTCCTGGACTACTTACGTGCCAAACGAAACAACTTGGAAGAGGTCCGTGGAGAGATCCTGGTTAAATTTGTGTTGGATATTCTCTCTGGGATGGAACACCTCACATCTAAACGGGTATGTACATGCACAAACCATACCCTGCTTTCTGCATATCATATCGGTAGATACTTCATGTAGGAGGCTATTGTCTGGGTCTTTGTGCAGCTGAAAAGGCTCAAGTCTAGACACATTAATTGTTGTCCCCAGACTTGGCTATTCTATGCATTGTCTCGTGATTCTTACATGGAGTGTGAACCATCATATCTTATAGTTCAACTCCTGTTGTGTTGTATACTTCATATGCGGGCCATCTTGTTTTCACGTATCTCAATATTCTGCCATAATTACTGCTGTATATGAAAATAATAATTGAGAGAAGAATAATTTAGTGGCCAGCTGGAATCGAACTCACGACCCATCCAATTCTCTCGAAGGAGAGCAGTTTCCAAAACAATTTCGGCCGTCCAACTATTGGCCGGAATGGAAAGTTGCCCTGCCAACGTAATAGTGGATGCAAACAGAGACGCGCACACGGCAGTGCGGATCAAGGATGAAGTTAGATGTCACGAATAGGGATATGAAAGCATATGTATATCGAATTAAAACACATCATTATATGCAGCGACAGAATGAATATTATAATGGATGAATACATGTATGTTTATTTCGCTTCAGATACTACATAGAGATTTGGCCGCCAGAAACGTTCTGTTGAAATCTGATTTCGTGGCTAAGATAGGCGATTTTGGAATGTCACGTGACCCCTACACTACTGGATTATATAAAGTCAACCTTCATGCTGGAAAGGTTCACGTAAATTCGTTGATTCGTTTTAGTGTTTTTTAAAGTATACCCAAGTACTACTTAATTCTAGAGGGATATTTTCACGGTGATCAACCATTTCATGGTAGAGACGTATCATTCTCTTTTGTGGTCATTTTTTTTATCAAGTTTTTTCCAAGGTTAGTCACGGCTGTACCATGTTCGACAGTTATCATCTGGCGATGTATTTAATCTGCATTGTTTCCGAATAAATATATTCATGTATAACGTAATGAACTCACAAACTTGACTGCTGCTACCCTAAATTATCTCGCAGGGACAGGTAACACTTATATACCAAAGACTATCAAGCGTAACCCTTCTGAGCAGCGACTGTACCAATAATTTTCGTCAATATGATATCCGACACATTTTTTTTGGTTTCATACTCAGCGGTTGCCCTGGTTGTGGATGGCATTGGAGACTCTTGTGGATGGGACGTACACGGTCAAGAGTGACGTGTACGTAATATTGTCATCAAATTTCTCTTTGAAACCAAAGGAAACGTAGACTGTTGCGCGATGCATGTAACTTTAGTTATGAAAGGATTTATTTACATACGTTCAAACTGTAAATCCTAGCTACTATATGCCAAAGGATGAATGATTAATCGATTAGGTTAACCGTACCAGCCCTGGAGGACAAAAATGGCCCCCTACCAATCTTTCTGGTCTATCTCCGGAATGACCAAAAATTGAGAGTTGCAGTCCATGACTTTATAGTTTATCACATTTGGGTCATTTTGAGCCAATTTTCATAACCCCCGAGAAGAGAATCATGGGTACATTCAAGATGGCGGCCACGTGAGGTACCAGAAAAGTGATGTTTTCGTCATTTTTCTATAACATTTCTGCCTTTCCGAGATGAAAAGTAGGCAAAAACTATTTTATTTCACATCACATTGATATTTACTAATTTATCATGCAGTTTTTGGCGGAGAAATTGCATAAATAAAAAAAAATCGAAAAATTTGATCGAATAGGCAACAAAAAATGCCTTTTTTAACATGACGTACTGTGACGTCATCTAAACGGCCATCTTGGATTTCTTTTACATTTCCTGGTAGAGCACGACCCAAGGGAATAAAGCTTCAGCCCCTAGCTCAAGGGGTAAGAAAAAATAATTAGGAGGGCGAGGGGGCATTTCACCTCCCCCCCAACACCTCCAAGGCCTGGACACGTCACAAAAACCCCAGGTCAGATAGGGTTAAAATGATTGTCCCTGCATTGTGCTGGTACCATACAGATGGTAGCGTTATGGAAGATAACTATCGATTTATTTGTGTCTGAATGTCGTTATTGAATATTCGTTTTCAGTTGAAAGGATTATTTTGCTATCCACTTTATGGCTGAAATGAGATTACATTAGGTGTTAGACACAGTATATATTATCTGTTTTCTGTATTTTGTCACAGGTGGTCATTTGGAATTCTGCTTTGGGAAATGATAACACTTGGTGAGATTTACTGAATTGTCGTTTTTCAATTTCCTGACAAGAACTAGTTGTACTGTAGCAAGTCAAGATCACATATATGTTGAAGTGTACTGAACACAACTAATATACTACAAAGTGACACTTGAGTATACAGGCCAAAATACTAAATATCTAAACTGGAGTCAAACTATTTTCTGTTCAGAGACATTCGGGCATGCAATATCCACACGCCATAAGAGCTCTTTCTTTTTGATCAGGTCAAATGCCCTATCCAGGCGTTTCCCCTCCAGAACTGATGGAATTCCTCCGAAGTGGAAAGAGGATGAATCAACCTAAAAAGCCATTGAATTGCCCTCAGGTTTGTGGTGTTTTGTTATTGTAATCCAGTCGGTGCTTACTTTGCAAGGTTACTTTGACCTATTCCGTACTCAATAAGATTTACCTCGGTTAAGAGGCAGCAAAAACTAGGGAAAATGGAAAACCTATGTGAGAATGTGCTTTCAGACCTTAAATATCGAACCAGCTAAGATGAATTCGTGACAATTTCCCGAATTTCAAATCAGTTGTCACCCAGAAATTGGGCAGCAGATGTAAATACCGAATTCAATTTAAAGTCATGTAATTCAGCTTGATGACTTGAATACGTTTAAGAGCGTTTTGTTTCCAAAATCGCACAGGATAGCGTATTTTATTCAAGTTGACACTTGATACTCTATGCATGTGTGTCATCAATTTTATTCCAGTGAGACAGTCTATACGTTACGTAACGCAGAAGCGTAAGTCATTTGGGGAGGGGGGGGGGGGTAATATGGAATTCGGCTGAAGTAATGCTATTGGTCGTGGGAAAGTTTACAGTGGATCTTTCCCAAAACCCTTGTACATACACAAAAATAACGCTAAGGTGAATGCGACTGATATATTTCAGATATGGTATAGTATCATGAAAAGTTGCTGGAAAGAAATCCCAGGGGAAAGACCCAGCTTCAGTTCTATTCGGGAAGAATTCTCCACAGCAGGTGACGAGGTAAATGAAGACTATGACCTGCCAATACTTGGATATCATGAGTAAAATACTGATAAAACTTGTATTAATCATTCAGCCATTTTGTTCATAAAACCACTAAGTACTATTAAATGCTGCGGCATTCCTTTTCATACGCAAAGCCCTCGCACGTTCTTCCTTCCAATCAAAGCGTATATATTATGGTTGTCCAGTGTAATCTGGTACAATAATATTTATGTATCAAAATTAACCACTTCAACTAAATGTGATTACCTATGTATTATTAAGAAAGAGAATGCCATTTACATTCGGTGTGTAATCGAAATGAAGTGTAATTGAATTAGTTAAATCATGATTATTCGAAAGCAATTTTTAGTAATCTCGCGCCGTGATAAAATATTTTAGATTGGTCATGTTCCTGTAGTCGTCATACCGAGAAAATCCAGTCATAATTAAAGGGATCTTAACTCGCGTGCGCTAAGCAGACCATGTTTACGCCAGCCGTCGCTGCTTAGCAAATTAGCTTTCAGCTAATCAGATACAGTGGTCGGTGTGCATCCGACCGTGTCTCCACCAAAACAGCTTAATCTCCCTCACCTTCAAAATTGTTTTGACGTAATTTTGGATAAAAACATTTTTGGTAGACCTATTCCTTTGACCAAGGCGTCCTCACATTCATTTAACATGGGGGAGAAATTCGCTGCACTACACCTTTTAAATGAAATCTTAACGTAGTTTGCCCAAATCTTAAATTATATCAATTCACATCAAAGGGAAGACGAAATATTAAAAAAGTTTGTAGAGGTAAATATATTTCAGGAAACCTATATTTATTTAGATATAGTCGTTTATATTCGGCCCTGCTACCTCGAATCATGGTTAAATTTTATCAGCTGGCGAGCCGAGAGCTGCAATATGCGCGCGCGAACGTATCACACCTGTGTCTCAGCTTTTTACACATGTCTATTCTTGAAATTACAGAACACGCCTTTCGTCGACATCACGGCTGAGGGTGGCTTCACTGTTGGTACAACTGACACAGCCTATAGTGAAGCACAGGTAAGAATAATAATTCCTGAATTATGTCCATATCTACCGCGAGATCCAAAGCTTGCCAAAGCAATTCTGCAATTCTAGTACAATAATCTTACCACCAAATCATGTGTGAGTCATGTTCAAATAAAACACCGTTACCATACTTAATTTGATCGAATTAAAGTCTGCTTGTGGTTTGGTGTTTAAATCGTTAAGTGACAATGAACTTTCGATAATAGATTCGGAAGATCTCTGTAAACGACGATCGGCACAGGGGGTCTGACTTAATTCTTTAATGGACCACGGCTGAATAGTGAATGACGAACTAGACGCTTGTATTTTTGACCAACGTTGAATTAATTAGTATTCATCTTCTTCCGTTTCAGACCGAATATATTATATAATATAATAATATAAAATAAATAATATAATAATATATAATATAATATATTTCAGACCGATAATGCTTACTCCTCACCGAACGATGTCAGTGAAGGAGGCTATCTCACAGCCAGAGCTAACCCTTCTGTAGAAGAGAATGCAAAAGAACAGTGGACAAACGAGTACCTTCATGCTGGGATACAACCGAGAAATGATTCAACGAGTGATATATATAAGTGTTGTAATATATCTGACTCCCGGACACAGGGCCTCGCTATCTCATATAGATTATCTACAGCCTAAACCAGAATCTCAAAATGAGAACGATGACCAACATACGAGTGTTCATTCTACCAATGACCTGGACAAAGATATGCAAGACATTCCTCAGCAACAGCCACAAGAAGACGACACACAGGATGATTATCTCAGTCCGCTGACAAGTGTAAGACAAGAGAGAGCTCCAAAAGAAGGAGATCCTAACGAGGGAGCTCCAAAAGAGGGAGATCCTAAAGCGGATGCTTCAAAAGAGGGAGATCATAAAGAGGGAAAAGACGAAGATCCTGAAGAGCGAGCTTCAAAAGATGGAGATCATAAAAAGGGTGCTCCGAAAGAGGAGGGCTTCTTCCTGGCGAGTCTCAATCCTAACAACGTAGAAGACATAGACTACCTTCACCCATCATCGTGTCGTCCGAATGGCCAATCAGAATGATAATCGAGATGGATGCGTCAGATCCGACATTCAGTAGCCAGTCGTCGTCCACAAAGAAGATTTGCGATCATAACTGAAAGATCGTTTCAACACCATCAGCAAGTTGAAAACATAGTTTTTACTGAAATGAACGGCTTTGAAACGGCTCTGCACGCCTTCCTACTATGATTTTGTACCACGTACTTTCAGAAACATTCGATTTCATGTACAGCAATCCCGACCCCGCAAACTAAAGCCATTTCACGTTGGCAGCAATTTCTTATGTAACATGGAACAATGTGAAGTAAATGGTGGAGTTTTCTGGGATCTGCAAGTGGCTTTTCGTATTTTTGATTATGAGATTGAATATTGTTTTTAATATAAAATTGCATTGGTATTGAACGTGTGTAACGTACATGGTTTGTGTGTGTTTTACTAAACAATTGCACATTGCTGTTGCGGTATTTCATAAGGTTCAATCTCGGGTTCGCTATTGTTTGTTCTATACATGAGTGACCTGCCGTTGTATTCCGGTGATAGTTTAATTATTTGAAACATCAGTAAGATGAAACTGTGCCTTGAAAACGACCTCTCACGTGCCGCTCGATAGTTCATAGATAATAAAACTCGACCTAAATATCTCCCGGGTGTAAATATATGCAACTCTCCTGGGGCTTCGTAGATATAGTATTTGCCCATATCCATAGGTGGCACTGAACTGGGAAGAATCGTATCTTATGAATATCTGGATATTGTCTGGAGGAATACAAACCTGAACTGGACACCGAAATACTTATCCAAACATCACGTTGAACAAGACATAACGTCTTGAGAAGAGTGAGACAGTTCTTGGATAAGGACTTATCAACTAATCTGTAATCAGCAGTTGCGCTACCTCCATTCGATTACTGTGGTTCCGCTGACTACATGGCTGCAACCATTGAATATCCGTTAGACAATTACAAGTCATACAATTAGAGGTGAGACCGTATGATCTATTTATACATCGGGAGTATAAAACAGTATAATCCAGATCCATCTGGCAAACGCATGCGTTCTGCTGACGTCATTATGATGCGGACGTAATAGTGATGACGCGGAATACGCATTGACAGGTCTACATTATGTTTATGTTTATATTATATTGTTTATATTATGTTAATTATGGACTATCTTTCTACAGAAGTGTAACTCTATACAACATTGTTCATTTACTTTTTTCCTAGTTTATTTGTTTAATATTTCATATTAATTGTGTGATCAATTTGTTAAGATCTTCATGTTCCGAGTCTCGTGCTATTAAAATTTCATAATTGCGTATTTGTGTATCAGTTATGTGCTTACACAGCCATGTTCGGACTCTCGCCAACAGTTATCTTATGTACATTATTATTTCTCAATAACCCCGTTCATGTGAAAAAAAATTTATTCATTCGTTCATTCTAAAATCGGTCATTTTTCTATCTGGGATGATAAACTATAAAGCTAGCACGCTTCTCTCAATATACAAGGTATGCGATGTCATCATAGTATTAGGTGCCATGATACCAATGTAGTCATACAATAGATAATAGCAGGCGTCAGATTGGAATTCAACATTCAGCCGTCATCCATAAACAAATTTCTGCTTCAATAATCGAAAAACCTAATTTGTATGACAGTATGAACTCCAAACGTGTATGTAACAAAAACATTTTCTTACTAGAGAAAAGCGGTCATCAGTTTACAACGATGACAGGAAGACAAGACGTTCTTCATCTAAAATCCTTATCAATAACCATTATTAAAACATACAGTCTTCCTTGTGGCACACATACTGGTACCAGATGTAAATATTAGGATGCTGTAATTGCCTTGGTTTTGCTTCCTTGCACTGTTTTTTTTCACCAACTTCATTAAATACTGGCCATATTTTTAGCCCACCATCACCAGATGGTGGGCTGTTCAAATCACTTTTCGCCCGTGGTCCGTCGTCCGTCCGTCCGCCGTCCGTCCGTCGTCAGTCCGTCCGTAAACAATTCTTGTTATCGCGATTTCTCAGGAACTACAGCATGGATCTTTCTCAAATTTGGTACACAGGTTCCCCTTGGGGCCTAGTTGTGCAAAATACCTTTTCTGATTCGATTCGAAAATCCAATATGGCCACCAGGCAGCCATCTTGGATTTCCCCTTGAGACTTTGTTATCGCGATTTCTCAGGAACTACTGCATCGATCTTTTTCAAATTTTGTACACAGGTTCCCCTTGGGGTCTAGTTGTGCAAGATACATTTTCTGATCCGATTTGAAAATCCAATATGGCCACCAGGCAGCCATCTTGAATTTCCCCATGAAACTTTGTTATCGTGATTTCTCGGGAAGTACTGCATGGATCTTTCTCAAATTTGGTACACAGGTTCCCCTTGGGGCCTAGTTGTGCAAGATATCTTTTCTGATTCGATTCGAAAATCCAATATGGCCACCAGGCAGCCATCTTGGATTTCCCCTTGAGACTTTGTTATCGCGATTTCTCAGGAACTACTGCATCGATCTTTTTCAAATTTTGTACACAGATTCCCCTTGGGGTCTAGTTGTGCAAGATACATTTTCTGATCCGATTTGAAAATCCAATATGGCCACCAGGCAGCCATCTTGAATTTCCCCATGAAACTTTGTTATCGTGATTTCTCGGGAAGTACTGCATGGATCTTTCTCAAATTTGGTAGACAGGTTCCCCTTCGGGTCTGGTTGTGCAAGATACCTTTTTCTGGTCCGATTCGAAAATCCAATATCGCCACCAGGCAGCCATCTGGGATTTTTTCATGAAACTTTGTTATCGTGATTTCTCAGGAAGTACTGCATGGATCTTTCTCAAATTTGGTACACAGGTTCCCCTTGGGGTCTAGTTGTGCAAGATACCTTTTTTGGCCCGATTCGAAAATCCAATATGGCCATCAGGCAGCCATCTTGGATTTCCCCATGAAACTTTGTTATCGCGATTTCTCAGGAACTACTGCATGGATCTTTTTCAAATTTTGTACACAAGTTCCGCTTGGGGCCTAGTTGTGCAAGATACCTTTTCTGGTCCGATCCGAAATTCCAATATGGCCACCAGGCAGCCATCTTGGATTTCCCCATGAAACTTTGTTATCGTGATTTCTCGGGAAGTACTGCATGGATCTTTCTCAAATTTGGTACACAGGTTTCCCTTGGGGTCTAGTTGTGCAAGATACCTTTTTTGGTCCGAATCGAAAATCCAATATGGCCACAAGGTGCCGTGGCCATCTTGGATTTCCTGATGAAACTTCGTTATCGAGATTTCTCAGGAACTGCTGCATGGATCTTTCTCAAATTTGGTACACATGTGTCCCTTGGGGTCTAGTTGTGCCAGATACCTTTTCTGGTCCGATTCGAAAATCCATTATGGCCAACGGGCAGCCATCTTGGATTTCGCCATGAAACTTTGTTATCGTGATTTCTCGGGAAGTACTGCATGGATCTTTCTCAAATGTGGTACAAAGGTTCCCATTGGGGTCTGGTTGTGCATGATACCTTTTTGGTCCGATTCGAAAATCCAATATGGCCACCAGGCAGCCATCTTGGATTTTCCCATGAAAATTTTTTATCGTGATTTCTCGGGAAGTGCTGCATGGATCTGTCTCAAATTTGGTACACAGGTTCCCCTTGGGGTCTAGTTGTGCAAGATACCTTTTCTGGTTCTATTCGAAAATCCAATATGGCCATCAGGTGACCATATTGAATTTCCCCATGAAACTTTATCTGGATTTCTCAGGAACTACTGCGAGAATCTTTGTCAAATTTGATATGCAGGTTTACCTTGGGGTCTAATTGTGCAAGATACCTTTTTTCGGACTGATTCGAAAATCCAATATGGCCATCTTGAATTTCCCCTTGAAACATTATCGTGAATTCTCATGAACTAATTCATGAATCTTTCTGAAAATTGGTACACAGGTCCCACATGGGGCCTAATTGTGCAAGATACCGGATTTGGCTTGATTCGAAAATTAAAGATACGCCTCAAATTAATAAGGTATTCCCGAGTTGTGCCGTTGCATCACAAGAGTCGGAGGATCAAACGGTGGGGGCTCATTCCATATACTGAGTATAGAGAATATCCATACCTTCACGTTCTATATCAAGGAGTTCAAACGATTCCGAATTAAAATGTACTTCTTCAAATTATAAATCAGTTTACTTTAGGCCATGCCGTCGCAAGTGAACTGCGCCACCGTTTCATCTGCCGACGGGTCGGCTACACACAGGGATGTCACTCTTGTGACGCAACATAACAACTTGACAACTGTAGACTACTGCGTTGTCCAAGGGAGATAATCAGGATTCAGACACTTTCAAAGTTTCAACATTACTGCACGGACCGGATCCCTTCAGTATTAAGTTGTGTACCATCTTATTATTTTTGAGCTTGGTATCTTAAAAGTGATATCACAAACTAGCCCAGTGAACAGAACAGAGTAAGCATTCGTTCCTAATTGTAAATCTTAGATAGTATGTTTCATAGCTCATGCCAAACTGTCAAAGAGATTTGTGTTTGCTTCCAGCACCCAATGATGACATGTGCAAAATAAAAATACAAAAATACTACAAAATGAAGACGAAGGATCCTGCGGACACTCACTTTCAGACTAACTTTGCTCTCACTTGTACTATAACATCCGACATCAAGTACAGTTTCAAGAAATCTAGAAAATTTCTGAAACTAAAAAAGATAATATCTTGGTGTTTTCCAGTATCCTTTTTGATCTTTTTCACTCACATTCGAAATTCTGCAAACAAAATTACAAATCAATCGTTTGTTCTCGGTAACAATGGACAAAAAGATCCTCTTGTCATTAGCTTACAATTATCGCACAATGGTGGGCGCCAAGATCCTTCAGGATCTCTCGTTATGTAAGCTCTCCAAACGAAAAACTGAGAAACAAGGTTCAAAACACGTGTAATCCAGATTGTTGGCATATGAGGTAAATTTCATTATCACCGGAGCAGAACACCGCTGTAGTTTCATCTGACTCGCATCCTATGGAAGGCGTGGAATGAGCGAGAATGGAGTTATATCATATTTCCTAGATATCTATATATACCCGTGCACAATAATTCAGACACACAATGATAGCTTTCTCCAGCAGTTTACGTAAAGGTTTTACGATAAATCCTGCACTTTGGATTTGCAAATGTGGAACCTATCTGAATCACACCGTTCAAGTGTTGCAGAAAACGCAGTGGTTGCAGTGTAGAATAAATCATCCTTATAATGCAACAAATGAAAGTGAGAAATGACGATAAATGTACTTTTTGTAAGAAGTAGACCGACACAATTGGGCATTTATTTTACTAAATGTGAAATAATGGAATCCTTAAACATATTTACAGCATTATATTAAAGACTACATAGTATTAAGCATTCAATCGCTATGAAAAATAAAACGACAGAAATAATTTTCTCAGAATAGTATTCTTGGTTGAATCAGTTCTAATGGCTAGAACGAGAGAATCAACTTTTAGTCAGAGGGACAGATTATCTGGAAAAGGGTCTATGTATATAAATGGTCTTATTATATGACTAGCAGTGATTCCTTCATTTGATTGGTCCATTGAACGTCACGTGATATCTCACAAAAAGGTTATGTTCACCGGCCAAATTCCTATATTCACGGGCCGATCTAAGTTATATTCACGGACCAGTCACTGTCGAAGCCTATCATGCGATTGGCGTCACTTCGAACACCTGCTGTGCGGCTGGCGACAGTTGCATGATCAGCCCCGTTTGTGGTTATAACGAAAATCTTCTATAATCTTCTAGCTATAATTCTTCCTTGAATATTTAATGCGTACATTCAATATGTACATTCAACGTCAAATACTAACCAATCACGATTGTTTCATATAATAAAACAATTATGTAATTCCAAATCGGTAAATACGACGTTTTATGGACCAGAGAAAAAACAATATTCACCGAGGCCGAAGGCCTTCGGCCTCGGTGAATATTGGTTTTCTCTGGTCTATAGAACATTGTATTCACCTCAATGGAATCACATAATTGTATAATATTCCTATATTGTTTCTATTTAATCCTGAATACGAGAACATTGTGATGGGTTGAGATATGTACTACTGTTTTATTACCACTGTCTATATAATGTAAATTTTCTGCTGCAATAGATGCACATTTTAATGTATAAAACAAATGTCCTTCAGACGAATCAAATACGTCAAAACCCAGTCTGCACCACCTCACGTACTGTCAGCCCACATTCTTCCTATTACACCGTAACTTGTCCACTCATCTGAAATGGATTACATAAATCAGCAGCACCACTGTCAGTACTTTATTCTTTATTGCATCATGTTAAGATTGATCTTGAAGGGTAAATGCAAACCATACCAGATATCATCTTCACCCATATTGCGAGGTGCTATATACAAAATAGTTTAAGATGTTCATCTTCAAATATTCAAAATAATATTTTCATGGCCATTCAAATATTTGAAACGCTACGAACATGTTAGTACATAACATTTTTTAATTACTAATAGTATAAAGCCATAATGTATGATCTATGACTGTGACACAACTATAGGGAAATGAACCAGCAATTACACTCTAGCAGTTGTTTTGATCTATCACTTGTGCAACCTTCTCCGCCTTCTTATTCAGCGTTGGGCTATTTTCATGAAGACGAATCGGCTGCTACAAATATTTCACAGTCTGATCTGATGTGCCACATTGAAATTCTATAAGCCGATGACATTTCTGACTTATTGTGTACCGACTTGCCGAAAAAAAACAACAGCAACAGAACGAAAGAGAGCTTTCAATGACAACCAATGGCAATGAATGATAGTATATCGAACCACCAACGAACCAGTTACCAATAGGTCGAACCGAGTATTTCAAACAACGCATAATAAAACCCAGCAAAGCAATATCACATTCAAACAGTTTGCATAGTAATAATGTACAGTATATATGTACAATTGAACATTCGTCATTCATTTGGCTGTTTCTTAAGTTTCGCGTACACACCGTCTTTGGGTGAATCAGTACTGGTAGCTGTTAAATAGTCGATATGATTGTCCTTAGTATGGGCTTGGCTTATAATTGTTAATGAGCGAGGAGGATTCCTTGCGGTAAGATAGGTGTCACCGTCGTTGGATTTTTGATGACAGTTGCTGATAGCTGATTCCGTGGTCCGATGAGTTCCTCCACGTTTGGTTGTCATGTGTTTATCGTCTGTTTGCTCACCATCAGGGATGTCACCATCTATAGCAACATGAATTTGCTCGAGGCCTGAATCGTCTGAAATTTCTGGAAAATTCTATGAAAGGAATAAAAGAAGACAGCGTTATTATTAAACTACACCAACATACAGTTCTGCAACGTGAACAGGCGACTGGCTGCGTTATAATTCATAAACGCAATGATCATGAGTGAGACTGGAGAACATATACATGTGCAAATAAACGATTATTGCATGAAATAAAATTACTCTTAAAAGTTTAGGAAGCCTTTCACAACTATGCACCCGCTCAATATTTACTAGCTCCCTATGATATTATCTATTTTAGGAACAGTAAACTTTATTCAGTACCAGTACACAATATCCCATACTAAACGGGTAATGTATATATTTCTTAAGTAGAGCTTTCATTTCTAGTAAATCCTTGCGGTTAAATATGCAAATAAATAAAGATTTGGAAAGTATATGTGTATTCACAGTGAAATCTTGCTGCCATTTCATGAAACATTCAGAGATTTCTGGTATGTCTGGTCGACAACATGGCTCTTCTTCCCAACACTGATCGATGATATCGAACCAGGCCTATGAGTTCAATGAAAAAGGGTGAAGTTCCATAACAGGTACGCATCTATTCGTTTTGTGCAACCAACCGTATGCAGTAACAATCAATTTCCAGTTCCAAATGAGGATACATGTATCTCGGAATATTACGGATACTGTTTGAAGGATTTTCTGGCACAGACCTCGGCGACCATACTTTACACGATCAAATACCTCATGCACGGTCGCTCCGACCAAATTTGTCATGATCAAACTAGGTATTTGATCATATAAAATATGACTGAATATGCATGTTCCAGGAATTAGATGTTCAGAATGACAATATCCTTCGACAGTAGATACTATATTTTCATATATGACATGATCATATTATTAATAATTATGATATTTAGAACAATACACCTCATCGCATATCACTCTAAATTCGCTAAGGACTCCCATTTCATTATGATTTCTCTCTGTTCTTCTCTGAAATATATTTTGTCTACATATTGTATTGATCCCCAACCCTTTCTCGAATATTGAATGACGGACTAGACGCTTGTTTTGTATAGGCCCTACACGCGTTCAACACACTGTATGTTTCTTTCCGATCGATACTTCTATAATAATCATTGAACCAGGGCCCTGAAGTTTGAAGTCGGCTCCAGCCCCTTTTCCGGCAAAGGTTTTCTGATTGTATCTTATATGTTTGAGTCTCTACTTTTCATTTCTGCTTGTTGCCAGCTTGAGCGAGTGTCTGATTTAGCTGGCAACATCAAGTTTCGGCAGGACCCTACATTAATTTTTTAATTCTCGGAAACGGGTTGCAGGTAGTCAAACAGGCATACTTAACATAGTTCTGGGTCCATCTCTCAAACTGAAGTATTATTTTATTTAACATCAATTGACAAAGTCATCGGTATGAACTATTGTTGTTAAGACATTATCTTGTGACGTCACTAAGGGATCATCTCCATATGTCTTTTGAAACCGTATTTATTCCAATTTCTTTAATAATAAATTTCCTGTAAATAATAACTCTGCACTTAAATCGTATATGTAGTTGCGGTATCTCTCCAGAATGCCAGCTATAAAAGTTGGTTTGAAATGCCGACGCCTGAAAACTTGCGAGAAATATTGACGAATTCTCTAATAGAAAGCCAACGTCAATTCTTTCATGTAGGCGTCAGGTTGCTTAACTATACATAGCTTTTCAATTTATATCGAACTTTTCTCTTTAATTAACATAGTTGTATGTCTCATGTATGGTGAATAGGAACCGTTAGAAAGGAGAACTACAATGATCGTTTAGAAAGGACAAACCTCGGGGATACTCGAATGGACATTTCTTCTTTAATTTGTATCCATGCTGTGGTTTTAGTGTATCACTCACATCTGGAAGCTTCATTGAAATTTTTCCTATATAAAATGTTCCCATACGCTGAGTATGTGGCATCGTTTAGAGGTCATTTACAAATTACCACCGAGAACAGAGGCAGCGTCGCCTTTGTGGATATAACTGCTTAAAGTTTAATCCAATATCTAAATTCGAAGTGTGTTTAAATAGGGACACGGTGCCTAGCTTCCAGTTTATCATGTGGCGGGATGGAGGTAGTCCAGTCAAATTGAGGTTTGACCCACCACAAATTGCAACAGAATTGTTTTTGCTGCAGTGCATTTCAGAAAGGTCTCTAGAATAACATACTAAAAGTCTACAAACAGATGTGCATGGGAAATATATTAAATTTCAAGTAGAAATTTGACGTATTTTTCTCGAAATTTCAGTGTTTACCTGTCTCTTACTCCTATAAGAAAACCTTGTACTTGGTACTAAGCGTGAAAGAAATGGGTCATTACTTACACTCATTCCATTCGTTATCATATCAAGGTTATACTCAGCCTAAAATAATACCCTTGCACGAAAATATCTATGGAGAAATTCAAAATGGCGGATGTATGGGGTCATTCTATATCTGAACTTTTTACCATTTTCATGACAGTCCAGGCAATCTATCTGTGTTTTTTTAGCTGGACCCAAAACAAATCGCAACAGATTTTGTTCACTGGTATGCATTTCTAACAAGTTCCCAGAACAACATACTAAAAGTCTACCAAAATCTATTTGGTGAGATACGACTTTTTTGAAAACAAAGATACGCCATTTTATAATACATAATAGGCCATTATGCCTCATATAAGCAAGGTAGAATATTGTTTTTTCCGTGAATAAGGACAGTTTATCATCCAGAAATCCAATTAATACATGACCCAGGGTACAGTATGCCATGGTGGTGAAAACATGAGTCTTCCCGGTGGATTTGCTCATAAGCGTAGATAGCAAACTGATAGTTCAACATCAGGCTATATGAATTATACATGGTAATATTCAGTCAGTTAACATTTTTGCCATTAGCATAATCATCTGAAAGATGAATTCTCTCCCAAAATAAATGAAATGACAAGCTGTGATATATTTTTTTTCAACCGATAATATCTATCGCAAGTGTGTGTCAGATATGTTTTGACGAAAGAAGAATAAATATGCAGATCCTATCATCTAATTATCAAACAAATAATAATCTAGATTATAGGCAAACTTGATGTTCTACCATGCCATTTACCATGTTTCATTTTACATTTTCAACAATATAGGTCATGCTCCCCTTACAAAAAAATCTTATAGGATCCTATAAGATTCTGAAAAATCCTATAAGATTATTCGAAATCTTATAAGATTCTAAAAAATCCTATAAGATTCTGAAAAATCCTATAAGATTCTGAAAAATCCTATAAGATTCTGAAAAATCCTATAAGATTCTGGGAAAATCTTATAAGATTCTAAGAAATCCTATAAGATTAAAAAAATCCTACAAGATTCTGAAAAGTCTTATAAGATTCTAAAAAAAATCCTATAAGATTCTAAAAAATCCTACTGGATTTAATAGGATAGAAATATAATAATCCTATTGGGTTTAATATGACACTCCATAGGATCAATTGTATTAATGATATTAAGAAGAGTGGAAATTGATCCCGCTCAAGTATTTTAGTGAATTATTTCACACAAATTAAGTGCGTTTCACTGAAGTAATTGAATGTAATTTCACTCAAACATTATTTTGCCCACCACTTCAGCGATTTATTGACTTAATAAGCAAAATCCACCCAACTTGATACTGGACTGGACAATTTCCACTCTTCTTGGGAAAAAATAATTTAATGTTTTTAGAGAGTGATGTTTATGCGGTCTTGAGCCAAGACAAATATATCTAAAATGCGTTTTTGCTTAATCAGGACAGATCTGTGAATAACCACAACACAAGTAGTATTTTGGACCCTATATGATCCAGATCTTATAGGATTTGCAATTTTATATGATCATATACGATTCAATATCAGTTCACAACACCCAAGTAATGTTCTCCATATTTGGCTGCTCGCAGTTGGAGAGAGAGATTTTGTACCACAAATCTCCAATCTGCTGCTCATGAGGCATCAAATATCAATTTTGGTAGTTTCATATGAAATTCATCTTAAATTTTAACTTGAATTTAATACAAACTCATGATTAATATTTTCAATAGCTATACTATATTACAATTGAATTGAAGGATTAATTTTATTTTCATATTGTGTGAATATTCTATCGTTATGCTGATATTTGACTGTGAAGTATTTTGAAATGTCACTTAGGAAATGCTAATAAAAATTGACAAAAAACCTAATTGCCATCCATCATAGTTCGATATCCAAACAAATGCAAGGTCACGGAAAACTAAATTTAAATATTCTAACTCAAATCGAATTCACTATTAATCTTCATCTGAAATTTATTAAAATTGGAATAAATCTATGAAGTTTTGAATATTTGATTGTTTGGAATTAAAGTTTTATTTAAAATTGAATTAAGGATGTCCGTAATTAACTCTTCGAATAATGTGTGTTGCTGCATTCATAATTGTGTAATATGAGGAATATAGGTCGGTGTGCATTGTTTAGCTGTTGACAATGTTAAAAAGACGGACCCATGCTCCATTTGATAACCTAGAAAACAAAGGGAATAGCCCAGGTTTTGAATCCTATTCACAAAAATATAACATAAATAGTATTTAACTTTTTCCTATATTCTAACTATTTGGAGACAATCACAATGTCTTTCAAAATTTATCAAATTGGATGAATGTTGCTGCACAAAATTCTCAGCTAGAAGACTTTTAAAGGAAATCCCTGTCGCTTAATCTAACTCAAACTGGCAAAAACTGCTGCCAAGAAAAAATCACCAGCAGACATCCCTTAAACCTTGATTGTCATCATTTCATTATGAAATATGTTTTGTTATCATTCAAATCCTTGAAGATTCTCATGAATGAATAAACTTCTGATCAGTTCAAATGGTTTCCCAATCTAAATGGTATTTACAAAATCTCTCTACTTCAAATAGAGGGGAGATAACTCTGCTTGTTCACACTAGGTGGCGCTGCACAGAGACAAGAAAGATTTTTTTGCAGTTATTTTATTAATAGCTGACTGATTTGAGGGCAGTAAAAGTCATATTTCCGATTATATATGGCTGATGGAACGGACTCAGATTGATGGTAAGTACCTTTTGCAAATTGTAGGCTAAATTAGCATTCTAAAGTCTCCATTTGTTAAGTCTGGAATATGTTGGACTAGTTTAAAATATATTTTAGTTATATAAGTAACTTTGTCAGGTTTGTATATTACACTGTAAATACAACAACCAAAATATTATACTGCCTTGGAAAGATTTATTTATCTCACCGATTTATGAAAGAAAGGGCTTGTTGGTTGATTTTCTCCTTTTCTCTAATCTCATGGGTAGGATAGTTAGGCATGTACTTTTATTAAGCCCAGTGTAATTAACCTTAGATATAAAATGCTGTCTAACATATATTTCAGCTGAACAGACATGTATATTTTGTTAATTAAAATAACCGGTCAACCTCACAAGAATAGACCAGTTTGTCTTAGTGGTCCATTGTGTAAGGGATTAACCATGCTGGGTGACTCTTTGCACAGTTCAATGTGAGAAACCCAGAAGGGGGTGTTTTTACAATCTCATTGTGTCATTTCCTGTACTGGTATACCTTCTACCTTCAATAGTCAAGCCATTTCAGATGTTTACATGACAAAATTGGCATAACATATGAATGAATTGATAACAGTTGATTTGTGATTCTTCCAAGTCCTGGCTTTTATTTCATACTGTCGGTTTCACAGTCTGAGCTTCCTGTCCTGTCAAATTGCTACTCTCCTCACCCCACCATAATGAACAGTTTATCAATGATGTTTTTATTATGACGTTCACAGCTTCACTGTGGACTCTGGCGAAGGAATACAAATACACTTACAACACAGCTTTGCCCAGTTCTGGGTAGTGTGTACTATTCCTGACAACCCGAACTTTGGATGCTTTAATTTGTCGAGCTAAGGGCTGATCTATATGATGCTACAAATTGTGGTTAGTATCGTCCATTAATTGTTCACTCCATTCAACACTCCATCGTATTCCTCTTACATATCAATATAAACGTAAATTGGTATTGTTGCCTAAACTTTAATACGTGTTGTACCCCATTTATGTACTTTTCAATTGTGATGGTGGGGGGGGGTTATCATGTACTGTACATTCTTTCATACACATTATCTGAACGAAGTCAAATGTCATTTATTAGAATTTCCAGGTTGTTTGGTTACGCATTGCATTGCATTTTCACATTGCTTATTTCAATATTTAAAGTTAGTACACAATTGATTTGAAAATTGTTGAGTTTATTTTCGAAATAAATCGCGATATGATATGGTAATAATTGTTTTCCCCACAGGAGATCAGAGAGCCTACAAAGAAGATGAGCAAGACAGTTTGTGATGCCCGGAAGAATGAGCCAAACAACATCCTCGAGAAGTTAAAAAGGCAGCGACAAGGAAACCTTCCAGTGGCACCTGTTTATGACGAGTCAGATGATGTAAGTATAAATTCAACTATCATGACTATTCAGCTAAATCCCTAGGCGATTATCAAATAATTAATTATTTTGACCATTGAGAAGATTTCTCATTAATTGTCTCATCTATATTTACTGGTAAGATTTTAAATTTGTATTTTTGCAAGTTTGCTAACCATTAAAATGCATATTAAATGACACTGACTTTTAATGGGTAACAGGCGATCACTTGTAAATAATCATTTAATGTAATTAATCTTAGTAAATAATAATTCAATGAGATTTGATCCTTTGTCAACATGATTCTGCAATTTATGACTATTAACATTCTGACTGAATATTATCAATCCAATTGTCAGTACACATTTTATATCTTTTATTTCATCCGAGAAAGATGACCATGGACCTAATGAGTGCATTGTTCATGAGGAATGAAATGGCCTCCCATACTTTGACAGGGATGAAACCCAATGTGACAAGAGAGGTAGAGGCTAAGCCTGCAATTGACCAAGAAAATATCAAGCCATACAAGGTAAAAACTTTTCTTCATAAATATTCCAAACATCTGATAATTAATCCCAAGTTCAATGACCATGTTTTTGATAGCTTATAGTTTGAAATGTTGTGATTGAATATATTGAAATTCAGTGGCTAACTGCAAATTATTTCATTCTCTTACAGACTACTGCCTGAAGAAATTCCCAAGTTCCGTGAAAGTCATTCGGGAAGCAATGAAGTCGAAACTCAATGGCGAGCAGAAATTGTACGGAAAACTGATGGAGAGATTATGATGCCCTCATATGTTCCTGTGTTTATATCTCAAAAGTGCACATGTACATAATAAAGAAATATTTATTATATGTATTTGTTTGTTCTTCTTTCTATGCATTAGTTATTTACCAGATTATCTTTAACATAGCTGTGCTACATCCAAAACAAGCAATGTTTATGCTAATACATTTTCTGATGTATTTACTATTTTACAGCACAGGGGCAATTTGTATTTCATGGAGTTACTATAAAAGATGACCTATATCACTCATCCAAATATTCCTATAGAAACTTTATATCCTGAAGATTTCTAAGAATCCATTCCATAACTAAATTTTTTAGGATCCTATTAAAAAATCCTATAAGATTTTTATCCTATTAAAAAATCCTATAGGATTTCAATCTTATAGGATTTTAATCTTATAGGATCCTGATTTCTAGGATCCTATTAAAAAATCCTATAGGATTTCAATCTTATAGGATTTCAATCTTATAGGATTTTAATCTTATAGGATCCTATTAAAAAATCTTATAGGATATTGGGCCAAAATCTTATAGGATCCTATACGATTTTATCTTATAGGATCCTATAAGATTTTTTTGTAAGGGTCCTACAGATGCATCTTCTTCAGCTGCAATCTTTCTTGCAGTTGCACCTGATAACCTCAAAGTGTGCCAGTGGAACTGGTGGCAGTTCAGTTTTCACAGAGAGAAGCCGTCCGCCCTCATTCCTTTAACTGCAATGGATGGTCTTCCCCTTTCCACACTAAACACGCGAACCTTGATACTTAGCTGATGCTGATGTTGGTCGAAGGTTTGGTATCTGCACATATATGGTTCGTTTTTGTCACAGAAACGCTTGTATCTCATGAAGCCAGTTGCTTCGTCAGGTTTACCATTGTATAAACACACAAGCACCTACAATAGATAACCTCCATCGGGACTCTCAATGGCTTGGTTGAACACTTCAGCTTGTTGGCTAAATAGCTCGTTGAGCGTTGTTTTCTTTACAGCCGCGCATTTGCCAATGACATATGGTCAGTATACTGTGCCACAGCCCTGAATGGCTTGCACAAACAGCATATTTGTGCAGACTTGCATTCCCAGCACAGCCTTTGTCTTCTTGACATTCCAAACTATCCGTTTCTTTGCATTCTCTCTTGGTTGAAAGTAGATGTCATTGTCATCCTTGTCTGCATGGAAACAGAGCAAAACTAACAGGTCAATATCATCACCAACCAAAGTTTTGATGCTTTCAGTCGATTAAACGGCAGCTTTTACAATAAAAACATCTGCATATTAAACATCCCGCCCTTTCCAACTGGTCACTCATAAGCGTAATGAACTGCTACTTGTTGACGTTGTTTGCTAGGAATTCGTCTTTCTTTGACTGAATGACCATGTCACTAGCGGGGCCAGAGAGTTTGGAATGTCAAGAAGACAAAGGCTGTGCTGGGAATGCAAGTCTGTACAAATATGTTGCTTGTGCATGCCATTCTGGGCTGTGACACAGTATTCTGACCATATGGCATTGATAAAGGTGCTGCCTTGAAGAAGACAACTGTTACTGAGCTATTTCGCCAACAAGCTGAAGTGTTCATCCAGGTCATGGGAGTCCCGACGAAGGTCATTTATTGCAGCAGCATAGAAAACGCTTATATGTTTATACAATAGTAATCCAGACGAAGTAATTGACTTGAGAGGAAGACCATACATTGCAGCCACAAAAATGAGAGTGGACAATCCAATCGGCGTCTCCCTGCGAAAACTGATCTGCCACCAGCTTCAGGGGTTACTTGAGGTTATCAGGTGGAACTGCAATAAGGATTGCAGCTGAAGCATATGCGCCTGTAAGGATAATGGCCTGGATTGTTCAAGTGTGTGTGGAGAATGCTAACGACTGAGCTGTGCAAACCCATCAAACCCAGACCTTTAAAAATGACATTTGCGAAGACTGGTATTGGGATTGATAGTGTTGTGAAATATTCCTCAACTTATGGCAGTGTTCATGAGGAATAATAATAGAAGACATCAACTATATGTATGAGAAGTCACTTCCCCTAATAATATATTACCATGAACCAGAATGTAAAATGAAACTTGACAAGTTATGCGGTCAACTTTGCCTATAATTCAAAGTATTATTTGTTTGATAATTAAATGATATATTAGGATCTGCATAATTATTCTTCTTTCATCAACAACATTTGTCTTGCAAACAATTGTGATGTTTGGCAGATTGTCGTTATATATCTGAACTATTGCTAAACGCGACGTTGGATCTAATTTCACTCTCTCTCTCCTGATTGGCAAGGCTGCATTTTTTTCAACAAAGTACAAACACTATTGAATGTCGGACCTGACACTTGCTACGTGCTTGTGATTATAGAGTTATATCTTTATAAGTTGATGGAACTATTGTCTGTGATTGTCATAGGTTGAAAGAAAATATATCACATCTTGTCAGTTCCCTTTCGGATAACAATGCTAATGGAAATAATGCCAACTGGCAGGATATTACCATGTATGATTATATACCCTGGTGCTGAACTATCGTTTTGCTATCTACTTTTATGAGCAAATCCATTGGGAATGCAAATGTTTTCACCACCATAGAATAATGTATCCTAGATCATCATGTATTGATTGGATTTCTGGATGATAAACTGTCCTTATTCAGAGAAAAACCAATATTTTCTACCTTCTTAATATATGAAGCATGATGGTGTATCTTTGTTTTAGAAAAAGTCGTATCTCCACCAAATAGATTTTGGTAGACTTTTAGTATGTTGTTCTGGGAATCTATTAGAAATGCATACCAGTGAAAAAAAATTCTGTCGCAGTTTGTTTTGGGTCCAGCTAAAAAAACACAGATAGATTGCCTGGACTCTCATGAAAATGGTAAAAAGTTCAGATTTAGAATGACCCCATACATCCGCCATTTTGAATTTCTCCATAAATATTTTCATGCAAGGGTATTATTTTAGGCTGAGTATAACCTTGATATGATAATGAATGGAATGAGTGTAAGTAATGACCCATTTCTTTCAGGCTTAGCACCAAGTACAAGGTTTTCTTATAGGAGCAAGAGACCGGAAAACACTGAAATTTCGCGAAAAATATATCAAATTTCAACTTGAAATTTAAGATATTTCCCATGCATATGGGAGTGTAGACTTTTAGTATGTTATTCTGGGGACCTTTCTGAAATGCATAGCAGTGAAATAAATTCTGTTGCAATTTGTGGTGGGTTAACCCCAAAAATACGCTAGATTTCCTGGACTAAGGAGCCATTCGCAAATTACGACAAAATACTCCTATAAATATCAGTGCTAAACAGGACCGTCAAGGCTGATTTCCCGATCTATCAACAGAATCTAACGTTACTCAGACGGGGATACCTTTTACAATGTAATTTCCGTTTAATTGATATTTTTGGTCCTCATATAAAGAGGTCATTGAGTCCAAATTTAGTGTTTCGCCGATCAGCGCTATCAATTCCTCTATTTTCATTGATACGTCTATCATCAAACAAAATTTACTAAAATATTACATATGGATGATTACGAGAATTTTGTTTTTAATTTGCATGGTATATTTGTATCTAGTTTTGAGAGACTACAGGACAAAGAGTTTTTAGAAATCAACAAATATACCAGCAAGCGTGATCATCCCGGTTTACACATAATAACACAGAAATATTGAGTTGCGCTGAGCATCAAAGCATTGAGCACGTAGAAGGTTGACTATCATATCCTCACGTTCAGCTAGCTATTAACATACAGATAATATGGCCTTTAATAAAGCCAGCCACATATTTATCAAATTTTGCAGATGCAAAAATTAAATTAAACAACCAACAATCTATAATATAAATTATCTTAAATCTATTTTGTAATTTGAATATGCCCCTTTGTAGGAATATCGTCTGATTTCAGATAGGCAAAGGCACTTCGTTTCAGCAACCCGCTCCCATTTTAGCCGTTTCAGACTACATTGATTTCGTACCGTTGTATGGTAAGTCGTACTTAAAAATGCACGTGAATATTTCCAGCTATATATTGCTGATTCTGGTATTGTATTATGCATACCAACCCTCTGATGAGGTATATTTAGATGGATACATGGACAATATAAATCTAACAATTTAATTTGTTTACGCCAAAATTCCTCGCACACTATAACTATTTTTTCTTAAATCTTGATTGGAATAATGCTGTTTCAGCTGAACTTTAGTTACGACCGCAGTTAACGCCATAACGCCACGCGTTCGAATATTTTTTCCATAACCCTTTCTGAGTCACGGCAACCATTAGGAGATTATCGTTGGAACATGGTGTTGTCAGTCCAAACGACAACAAGCAGAAATGTAAGGCAGAGATATCAAACAGTAAGACACAACTAAGAAACGTTTGTGAAACGGGAAGTGAAGCCAAGTCGAAATTTGAGGCCTCTTTTCAAATTAACTCAATCCGAAACATATGGGAAAGTTGGACAAACAGAAACATACCTCTGAGCACACTAAAGGGGCCCGTGGTTTTAACATCCTGTTTCCGTTCTGCAGAAATTCCAAGAGATCAACACTGGAGACACCGGGATAAGGAACAGCTCCTGAAAGAAACAAACACAGCGTTCATTCCCTGATTTCGTGTAGCATATAGTTGGTATTCGTAAACAGCAACGGAATTCTACAACACATTTTCACTCACAGCCCATCTTCCCCTAAATTGCGCAATTAAGTGGTTTTGTTTTGGAAACTATCCATGAGGTGGTCGTTCATGAACCACACTCATCATTGAAAATTTCCAAGCGAAACTTTACGAAAGGTCAATTTTCTCCCGGAGTTCCAGCATGGATTTCCTATAAATCGCCACAAGTGGTAAGCCGAAAAAGCCGAGTCGCTCAGGCGGAAGTACAAATCGTAAAACTCACCACCACGATATCTAATCTCTATCAAATATTCTATCAACAACTCAATGTCAGGGCCAATGCTCTGTTTAATCCGGAAGAACCCGATTCTTTCATTTCGAATGCAAACTCTGCATATAATCCTGGTGACGTTACCAGCCAATACGGGTTCTATGTCCATCGATGGACTATGTCGGAGACATTGTGAATGCCACACTCAGGTGAATGTCAGAAATAGGCTTACCTAACGTAACAACTTCCCACAACAGGACACCGAAAGACCATCTACATAGGAATGGGAGCAAAGGAAAAATTCATTAGTAATAATGGCTTTACATATGGAGCAACTAAAATAATTTAATCTTGCTCGGTCTTATTAACACTCTGACTATGTTATCATAGTCAAATATGACTGATATTAGTCCGATATCATTATTATCGTAGGCTAAAGCGCGCAGGGAGTAACCTAAAGTTTTTTTTAATTGCAAACAATAACAAAGACTTTCCTGTGTTGAAACCAAACCATAAGTTGGCAAACTCGGGATATATATACATATAATACGTATTCGGTGTTCTGTGTGTTGTTCATTCGACTGACTTAAGCCATCGGAAAATACAATTAAAGTAATTTTATTTATTGTTTGACTTACATGTCTGATTTTTCTGAATATTCGCCATCCGACAAGGTCTCTGGTGCCATCCACAGCCATGGTAGACGCTGAAACGAGACACAGCGCATTGTAAGAACACATAAAACCATCATCTATTAGTTAGCACACTCGTTCAAACGACCCTTCAAACGGATACATTAAAAAAGATATATATATTTGATTTATCAAACTGAGTGATAAGGAGGTTATTGAAAATTAACAAATACAACATAATTATCGTGAAGTAATTTAGCTTTTCTTCACGTCGTGCGATTCCGATCAACACATGCATCACGATATCAACATACGATTTCAATTAAATACCTGTTCCGAATGTAGATTAAGGCGATAGGCTCCTGTAGTGTATGTTTCACGTGCCAAGCCAAAGTCTCCAATTTTAGCTGTCAGGTCTGCTGTTAGAAGGATGTTTCTGGCAGATAAGTCTCTGTGAATTACCTGGGACAGAGAAACACAAAATATTAACTTCGCGGTGGAGAATTGTATATGGCATGATGCAGAGAAATAAAAACAATACTCGAGGAGGTTATATTGAAGAGTCGATGACAAACAATACCTTGTACTTAGATAGTTGGAGCATCCCAGCCAAAACGTCCACAATAATATCGCCCAAGCGATCTCGCTGAAGGAGGGGAAGATTTTGTCTTTGCGTGTGTAACCACGACAAGAGATTACCTCCATCCATGTACTCTAACACCAGACATCGTTTCTCTGAGATGGAGAAAAATTTGTCAGACTAACACTGTTAACCAGACCATACACATTTTCTCTGTGATTGAGAAGATAAACTACTGAGAATTGCATTGCTAATTATACTATTAATGTTGGTACGTTATCACCGTTTACAGCGGACTGTGATTTATGAACGAGTTATCCAAGCAATGCTGTCAATCTACTTTTTACAAACTAACTTACACTGTCGTAATATTGATTCGTAGTATGAATACAAAGGATACAAGATTTTGCCCCGAAGGAATGAGAAAATATAAATGAATAGATGATGCCATAGAATGCAACACAAATGTAAAGTTTAACTCTTGTTGAAGCGATCTTCTCTGACTTACGTTCGAAGCAGAAGGTATCAAGAGTGTGCTACAGCAAAACAAGTTATTTACCTGCACCAATATCGGAGTTTTGTATGTAAAGTCCCAGCAGCTGGACTATGTTTGGATGTGGACACACATCTGACAAGGTAAGGAACTCAAACGCAAGGTCACGTGTTGAATTTGTATCATCTGCATCTGCAAAATGAAGCCACGCGGAATTAGTAGATTAATAAGAAGAATATAGAGAGCTTCAAGGTCACCCATAATGGAGAAAGCATATAACTCTTCCACTGAAAATGTCGCTTACAAATGTTTATCATAAGTTGTTATACCCCCACCCCACCCATGAATCAGTTTATTAAAACTGGTATCTAGAACTTGTAACCGACAGATCTTCCCTGTATTCCGAAGATATAGGCGTCCGATCCGACATTCTGAAGTTCACGGGTCTGTTTTGTGTGCTTTGAAGCAATGTTTCTTCGGTCAAATAGCAGAGGCTAAAATTCCGAGTAAATACCCTAAATGAAGCGCTACTCAAGTATTTATGATCGGAATTCTACTTTAGAAGAGGTCTCAATAACAAGATATTCGGTAACAGCCACGATTGAACGCCGGCTTGAGAGAGATGGATCATGTGATTATAGATTAGTAGTTTCGTATTCAGGGTTGTAATGACAGAGTGAAAACGGGTGTGAAAGTCCATTCAGTTGGAATATAAGCCCTTTACCCTATCTGGCCTGAGCTTTTTGGGACCTGCTCAGGTCTGGGGAGGGGTCCTTTCGGCCCCCTCTAATTATTTTACTTACCCCTTGAGCTAGGGCACTGAATCTTACCAGACCATACCCTTGAGTCAAGCTCTACCAGAAAATATAAATGCAAGATGGCCGCTTTGATAACGTCACAGTGACGTCATTTTCAAAACGGCATTTTTTGGTCGATGTTTGGTCAGATTTTTCGAAGTTTTCATTTATGCAAGTTCTCAACAAAAACTGTGGAGTGAATCAGTAAATATTAATATTATGTGAAATAAAATAGTTTTTGCCCACTTTCCATCGCGGAAAAGCATAAATTTTCAAGAGAAATGACGAAAACATCATTTTTCTGGTACCCCACGTGTCCGCCATCTTGAATTTGCCCATGATTCTCTACTCGGGGCTTATGCAAATGGGCTAAAAATGACCCCAATATGATATACTATAAAGTCAAAGAGTGTCAGCTCTCAATTTTTTGTCGTTTCTGTGATAGCGCAGAAAGTTTACCCCCTCCCCCCAGGCCTGGTAGGCTTAATAGTAAATTACATAAGTGATGGGAATAATGCTAATCTTTAAATAACTTACCTTTTGGTATTTTTACAGCGACGTTTATTCGAAGGCCCGGCCATATCAACTTTGCTGCAAATACATCACAGAATTCACCACTTCCAACCTGTAGACCTATACAAATGCAAATTCAGGGTTATGAATGTTTATCTGCATCCATGCATTCCATAAACACGACATATTTCATAAGAACTAAAATAATACATTCGTCGGTGGAGGAACCTGCACCAAACTAGTCTGGTAACCATGCGCACAAAAAGAATAATAACGATCACATCTTAGTACCACAAAAACCCGACCAACCGTGAACGAGCATTTCAATGGTAAATCACTTAAAACAAAGCCTTAGGTATTTTTCGAAAATGTCAATTACTGACACAAAATGTATTTGGCGTGGTATTTCAGTATTCCTCAAGATTCACAAGTCTTGAAAAGTTCAGAAATTATGTCATTTCTCGTAAAAAAAGATTAATGTCGAAAAGTCTTGCTCACCTTTCATAATTTGATCTTTTGATAATTTCCAGTCTGGAAATATCAGGTTGAACCGTGCTTCATGATCAGACAGATCATCTACAATACCCTGGTGGCAAATGAAATATAACTGACTTGTGTATGGACGTTATATGAGATAATTTAAATTATTAGATCCAACATTGAATCAACAGTAATTCATATAAATTTAGCATAGTGTAGGTATGAAATCGGACCCGATTACGATGGAAGGAATACACGTGCAAGCTAATTATAATGAAGCGCATATCACCATACAGTTCGTACAATTGAGAAACCGCAATGTTATATTCAGTTTTCGTTGTGGAAGTATAAATGTTTATTTAATTCCTGAATCCGGTACATCACCCGACATATGCCACAGATTAAATAAGTGAATTCGTGACAGGAAGCATCACAGCAATGAAAGATAGTTATTTGTGTTCCATATAAACCCAAACTATTTAGCATTTCTATTGAACTCACTATTTCTCTATCGACATTATTCTCCGGCAAACCTGCTCGCCCTTGTTGGTCTATCTGTAATCCATTGCTTTTCTTTCTCCATCGATACAGTATCACAATCGAGACGATGAATGCGCCAAATAAGATGCACAACAAAACAGCGCTTACCGCAAATAAAGTAACGAAGGGTGAATCTGTAGCTGCTAGAGGATCTGAAACGAAGAACAACTTATAATTAGGATCAATATGACATCAATACAATGTCATATTGGAAATAATGCGTATATTAACTATGTTCACATAGAGTGAGTTTCAGCAACACATCACCTATTCTTTTTATGAAAATACTGAAATAAAATATTCTATAATAAACCTGCTTCGGACTCTTTCTCTCGAACGACCAAACTAGCCACTGCCTTGTAAATGGTTCCTTCATCGTCCACTCCAAGACAGGTGTAGTCGCCGGATTGAGCTTCAGTTACCTGAGTAAGACGTAGTGACCTGGAAGACAGCAATAGTTGATCAGATAAATATCCAGATTTGAGTGTCCTTCCAATTACATGCAACATTCTTTCGGTGAGATGTATGATAGTCAAATGAACTTAAAGAAAACAGAATATATTTGACTATGTTGTCTAGAGGAATAAGCATTACGCATTAATATTCAGATAATACTAACCTCTGATCCAGAAGTGTGGAGCTTCCATTTCCAAGAGAGTATCCTTCAAATAACCAGGTTGTGTTCTGTATTCTACCCCAAGGTTTCGGATAAAATTCACACTGAAACGCAGCGCTTCCTCCCTCAACGGCAGTTAATGTGCTCGGGGTTATATCGACTACTGGATTCCCTGAATGAACGAAAACATTTTCAGTGCGGTCAACCCTGTACTGAAGGCTACCTAAAAATCGGCTGGAATATATAATCAGAATCTGCGCGAATACTAAATTGCAACTATTTCAATAGCATGTGACACTATTACATAAGAACTCCTGTGAGAAAATATCAGATAAACTCAGTGCCAACATTAAATCAATGAACGCATCCCGTATCACATATATATTTGCTTTGAGAAATTGTTGATGGCTTTATCTTTCAGCCACTCACTGGATTTAAAAGAAATCACCAAATATCTATATGGTAATCCTTGTTAGATCTATATCTAATAATATAAAGGTTACTTTTACCACGACTATTATGACAGGAGAGACGATCAAATTCTTTTGGTACAGTGAAATATCCATTCACGGATAGTAATATTTTGGAAGGGTATTGTGTGTACAAATCTTACCTATTAGCGTTTGCTATATCCTGTGAACTATTTGACGATATTGATCAACATCACAAGATGGCGTGGAAGAAACTTATTCAACAAGCCATGTACCTCTATCCTACACTGTCAGCAAAATACGATCCTAGATTGAATGATGTCTGTGACAATGCTTTGAAACCAGTATTTAAATTGTTTAACATGAGACACGGGGCGCTTTGAACGATACGACACGAAATCTTCATGGTGATCACAAGAAAGGTCAACATCACTGTATATCTGACATACATCATGTACGTTGTACCCTGATATACAACTGATGGGGGATCCTTTATGGATGGCTGCCAGCTACTCATATCGAATTTGACGTTTACAGGGAACACTGGTCAGGTTTGACGATAAACTGACCATGACGTGTTGTCAGTATCCTTCAAAGCTGGAGACCGAGTTCCGGTTGAACGAAACTACATGTAGCTCGGCATGATATCTTTATTTAATATCTGTCTGTGTTATGGTGTTGCTATTGCCGAGATTATTTGGTCTTTCGAGTATATACACTTTTTTTTCTGGACGATGGTTGTTGCTGAATGTCGCAGGTTGCATTAATAATGTGAATCCGCAATGTATTTTACTGTTTTTCGTAGTAAAAATGCAAATAGTGCACATCAACAGCGGTTTATCAACTTTTCAGAGATGATTTGCTTGTCACCAGTGGACGAATTCATATACCAATAAATATTATAAATAAATTGAAACTATTAAATAAAGGTTCAGACAAAACATCGATTCAGTTGTTTCCAATACTCGTTATATAATGCGGCAATTATCTCTACAATCCAAACGGTAAGCTTACATAGTTCGCACCGACCACCACTGAATCCCGCCAAACAGCTACAACTGCCCGAGAATGTGTGACATCCGGCTTGATTCAAGCATGTACAGTTTTGCCGGCACCTAGGTCCAAATCTCCCGCTGGGACATCCTGTTGGGATATATATACATACATTCCTCAAAAGATAAAAACAAGAATTCGATATATAACAAATTATGCAAATAAACAAAATTGAAAAATAATTCCGCTCGCAATTCCTGTTACAACAACTGTCCAATGCCTTTCTGACAGTTCGAATAAATAGTAAAATGTACCTATAGCTTTCACGGCGATGGTCAGTTCCAGTGTGGCCACTACGATACCACCTTTGCATAATAATGTATCGTCAATGTCCTTGGTAATAAGAGGAAAGATGACCGAAGCAATAATGTTGTTTCCATCCTTCCATGTGTGTGGTATACTTCCGGGAAAATTATTTGTAGAACCATTCTGTCCCACTTTCAATATCTCAACTACTGGTGTAGGTAATGTCGACTTGCTGGAATAGGAACATGTTACAGGATACCGTATAAAATCTACCAGAAAGCCACGGAAACTTTCACTGACTAGGTACAGGACCAGGGTACCTGCAGAAAATAACGATGGTATTCATTTATTTGCCATTACTCATATTCATAATTTTATTCACAAATGAATATTCATATATATATATCCTAAGCATTTTACTGATATCTGACGTGTTTAATATGAAGCTATATGCACATGATACGTTATACAGAACTAACGAAAACGAAGGGAATTCCCCACTGTCACGTTGTAGCCCATGTTAAGAATATGACATTCTGGTCAACGCCCTATCGTTCATAGTCAACAAGCTCGTCAAACTGCATTCATGTAGGTACATGTACACACCTGTGACAACGCACAAAATCGAAAGAAAACCCTCAATCATGGAGTTATTCATCAGACCTAATATTTTTCATTCATTACACATGGTCAAAGTTTGAAAAAGAGACTGATAAAACTTATCCAACGATGAAGCACTTCAAGTACTCTCTGTTGTATTTAACTGTGTACAGCACGAAAGATTTCTTCGCTGGCGCCACAGACGTGACGTCACGGCGTCCACTGTTTCCAAAATAGCATTTTTCGTCGCGATTTTCGCCTCTTTTGGCCTATTTAAACAGTACATATTGTATTTCAACAGTTTTTAGCTATTTAAACATTCCTTTGAGGACAACATTTAAGTGTGATAATGCTGTTTGACCTATATCTGTGAGACTATGCCATCCCCTCAGACTTAGTTTGCCAGTAGTATACTTGTATACACAGAAATGCAGGGGAACAAAATTTGCTTTTTGCTGCACGAAAAAAACATCACAAAGGACGCCATATGCTTCTACAGAATTACATAATAAATTAGAGACAACATCATCTGGCTTACCTATGAGTAGTTTTTACCAGTTTTCTTTATAATAATATAATTCATGGTGATTTAAAGATTGAGGATTCTAATAACTCTTATGTTGGCTGGCGTGACCTTGTGAAATTTGAACACAACAGTGTACAAATGGGATATATGTGTTTAGGAATGGAGTGCTGATAGGTTAACTGCTAGTTAAATGTCAACTTCCTTCGTGGTAAATTGGTCAAAATTCCCTCCAATACTCATGTGTTGAACATCAATAATTTCACAAGCAGATGTAACACGCTGAGCCAAATGTTACATTACGTTTGCTGTGATAGCGCACACTAAACATGCCGTCCGGCAAAGATGTGGCGAGATGCATGTGCCATGGAGGAGGTACATTGCAGATATCTGAGATATCTCCTCCTGCATTGAAATATTTAAAATAAAAATAAAGGCTCATTCGAGTGTAGCGTGCTTCTTGCCAGCGGAACCATTAATATTTTGTTATATCATCCACTTACAGTTACCGTCCACAACGTAGAACTGATCAGCAACATGAAACGGTCCTGTGGATATGAGCAGTGCCCCAATCAGTGGTGAAATATCTAACACTATAGGCGATATGGTGATATTCATGGCACTGTCAATTATCTGTAAGCGAAGTTAAACATGTGTCGTATCATGCAAGTGAAATGTGTGAAATATTTGAACGGAAAATAACGTGTTCACGATAATCTTGACCTTAACAAATTGAACATGTTCTAGAAAAACCAATAACACCACTGACATCAGATATAAAGTCTTAAGTCTACACCGAAGTGGTGGGGTAAGACATATTAGGCATCTTACAAACTTGAAATGTCACATTTATTTGCCAATGGGCCCTGAACAATCTGGCTACTTGAAATCAACATACATGTAATGACGAGAATACATGTTCTTGCGTAAGTCAAGTACACTGTCACCTGTGCCCTTACACGGATATTTAAAGGTACTTAAATCTCAATGGCGAGACGACTGGGTACCTCACTTACATAATAAATGGATCAGAATTATATTATATTATATTATATTATATTATATTATCACTACAAATGCACTAATATATGAGAAGTTTACCTCCATGCCGTGTTGTTCAATTGTAGGTATGTTGCAAGTGTCTGGCACTTCAAGTGAGGCATCATGAGTGCTCCAACATGTAAGTAAAACCACCAAACAGCAATGTGAGACCGACATGATATTCCTGTAAAAACACATTTATACAAAATGTTCAGTTGCAAATGGGACCTTTTGCTTACATATCATCAAACCATCAAAACTAAGAAACTGAAATACAATGTTCAAGTTGCGCCGTTTGAAGTCACTCACAGAATCACTCACAACAACACCACATCATTCACATTACCTTCACGAAGTTCTTATATTGGTGAAATAGAAGACGTGTTGCATTTCGTGTACAGGATCATCTATCGTGTAGGAGGCCGTGCAATCCAGCCCGAAAGATAGATAAGGTACATTATTGTAAATTGATTCTGACTGGGACAGTACGATTCGCTTTAAAAAACATGTGCAGGTGTTTATGAAACGCTCCATTTACCCTTCCTGGTCTGTACATAGGGCAGTCATAAAGTGTGTTTATGTCACCTGCGATCTAGATCACGATGACGCTCTATTGTTGGTTGGATATGTATATTGCATATCGGTAAACATGGTTTCACACAGGGCTCGGGTAGATTATTAGGTTGAATGGAGGCCAATTATTGTAAATTATGTCGTTCGTTCAAGTAAAAAATCTCCCAGGAAAGTAGGCGCTGAAAAGCCTGCCGTCTAGACTGACTGGTGTAGGCCTACTTGTGTAAATATATGCCAGTCATTCATTCTGTATTACGATATTTATCGTATTGACATCCGGCTCCAAATGTATATCAGACACTGTAGCCATCCTAGGTAAGAAACACCATCAATCCACACGGTGTTCAGTCAAAGCGCCCTCTTTGGGAGGCATGCGCTCCATTAGAGAGCAAATACGCTCTTATGAGATTTAGAGCACGCTCTGAGACAGACAACATGGCTGATGCTCAATATGTTGAGCAGAAGCTACAAAGAGAATCACTCTTGAAGACCTGATTACCATGGTAGGCATATAAATTAACCGTTTCAAAGTATCCGTGAGTATTCGGGGCATACGAGGATTCATGAGTGATTATGTCCATAATCTGTAATTCTACAGGTACAGTTTCATGTAAATGACAAGAGGACATGTTTAGTTCGTTTCGCTTCAGCTGAGCCCAATTCATCGTGTTTGTGTGTCATAATAAACCCGAAAACATTCTTTGTTCCGCGGCGATAGGGAACGCCTACATAGACAGAACGATCGGATGGCGAAACGCCCTAATTGGGTGTTATAAAACACCTTGATTGGGAGGGTATTTGAACCACTATATGACATACCCTGTGAACAGTGTATGGCAGGAAATGGACGGGAGACCCCAACAAATTATAACACTAGAGACGCTGGGCGAAATAGATGAAGTTCAGCATATAGTGTAGGATTATTTATGAATGTGAGAATATTATACGTTTTGTAGTGAAAAGATTGTATTCATAATAATGGCAAATTATCGATCAACATGTCTTGCGCGATTTTTATTCCATATATACTTGCAATCCATGGAGATATCCAACACTTAGTCAGTCTGATCGGCATTGTCTGAATAGCTTTTTTCCCCTAGAAACTCTATCCGGCCTGGGCGATTTTGGATTTACCGCAGCCTTGGTAGGGGCGAAAAGTGACCCCTATATATTTTCGCTATCCCTAAGGCTAGAGTGCTGACTTACCACACTATATCTTTGGGTAAACCTCTACTAGAAATGTAAAAAATCCAAGATGGCTATAATGTCATTTTCGAAAAAATCACGTTTTGGACGATTTTCGGTCAGACTTTTAGAGCATGATGAATTCATGAACTCATCTTCATGATGAATTAGTCAATAATAATCTGATGTGAAATAAAGTAACTTTTGCCCACCAAAGCAGGAATTTTGAAGAAAATGTCGAAAACATCACTTTCTGGTACCCCACATGGTCGCAATTTAGAATTTACTCTTGATACCCTGCTTGGGGCACCTTCAGCTGTTGCGTTTTGAAGCGAAAAATGATTATCTTTAATTAGGCATATCAAATTGGGTTTCGTACCAAAAAATCTTGTTAATACTCAGAGTATAACGTGACATAGGAGTGTCGACGAACGTTTGAAATAGGGCCTTCGTCTGATTTTGTATTTTTCGTATACATTTTTGCGTACATTCTTATATAAATATATCTAAAATATGCATGACAAATTGAATCAAAATGATATTGCAGTGCAATGTCACGGCGGATATGGTAACATTGAAACTATTCTAAAATATTCTTTTTGGTCCAGGGTGTCATATTTTAGATATATTAAAATCCATGTTATGCGAAAGAGAGAGAGAGAGAGAGAGAGAATTAAGGTTTAACGTCGCGTTCAGCAATATTTCAGCTATATAGCGACGATCAAACAACAATCTAATAATCCAAGTTACTATGTTCAAAGTAGTCTCTTTGCAGCAAATGTCACTGAATAAATCAAAGTCATTACTCACTTCACTAGAGAATCTAGCACGTCCGCGTATGTTGTACCTGATACTGCTAGTTGAGTTTTTAAGTCCAGCACATAACTGATCGGCTCTGTGTAGACAACTTGTACTGAAGTCCAACCATTCCACAAAAAACACTTAAAGAAATACCGTGTTTGTACGTACCCATCAGATCGTCTAACTTTCACTGACCCAAAAGATTGTCTGTTCCGTGTACACCTGCCACCATGGGGCCCAACACACCATGTTGGTAAGGCATGCGGCAAAGGAGCTCTTTCACCTTTCAAACTTTCCTCGGGCGAAAGCTTTCGCCAACCTTGGAACAGTGTATGGGGCCTTCCGCGCACTGCTCCCCTTGTAACGTTCAACCGAAACTATCGGATCTCTCTTGTCCATAATTAAACCCCAAGTTTCATTGGAGGAATCAGTCACTACAACGTCCATTGGTTCAGCCTTCACAATAACTGAAACGTCACTGGCATCAGTACCAGACTCGGACGACTCTTCACTCACCTCCTCTTGTTCGTCATCCCCCTCCTCCTCTTCCTCCATCTCCTCACCACTCACCTCCGAGTCTGTACCAAACAGCTCTTTAACTTTAGGCTTTACTCTAGACTCACACACAGTTTGTACAACTTGAACCGTCTCACGTATCACAGATTGTACCTTCTCACCGTCCGTACTTTTCACTTGAACAGCTTGTACTTGAATACTTCGCACCTCAAAGTTACTATGTACACTCTCACCTCCACTATTACTGTTCCGTTCCACTTAACCGTCACTTCGCACAATCTCATCTCCCATACTACTGTTCACTTCAGGCACTCGTTGAACACACTCCTTAGCAGGGTTATGAACAGTTCTACACTTTTCCCAAAAACGTGCTACACAGAGCGACGGGGATGACCGTAAAGTTTACATTTAAAACATTGAATTACACGTCCTGGAACAATAAATAAAACTTTCACTTCTTTCTCGCCAATAAAAGTTTCATACGGCAGATCGGCATCACCCAACAGATAGACTTTCCGAACATCGGATCTAAACCGGAAATCTGGCGCACTCACACATTCTACCCGCGACACTTTTCCGTAGGCCGAGAAATAATTCTCGATCTCTTCAACAGCCAACTTCGGTGTCACCCATTGAACAGTAATTACCACTCTTTTTGCAGAAAACGGAGATGTGATTACAGAAAAATCCAGGCAACTTAAAGTGTCTAACTGGACAACACGATCAGCAGCAGCTTTGGAAACAAAGGTAATAAACCACTCCCGCGGGTCACACGTTTGTCCAAACGCTTCCACTTCTTCC
>JAVTVY010022448.1:0-49023 GCA_036873755.1 Hanleya hanleyi | reverse complement strand
GTATTCTCGATACTCGCGAGTAAGGATGCCACTTCCTCTTCCTTGCGTTTCTCTTTGGAAATCATTCCCTCGAGCTCACCAACAATTTGTTGAAATGATTCTACAGTGTTTGTGGTGTCTACTCCACCTATTTCGTCTAGGCCTAAAGATAGCGTTTGGCCATCAAGAAGGGTGACCTGCCAATTTTGGTAATTTCTATGAAAGGTAGATGTTCAATCAAAATGCAAGCAATTTCCAGTCTGTATGTGTGGTTGAGATTTTTGCAACATGGATTCTGCAACATGATATTTTGCCAAAAAACCTGGCCTCAACTAACAATTTTGATCTAGAGCCAAGGGATGGTAGACGGGTTACATTCTTGTTTGTTAGATGCCGTAGAATAACTTTAATAACTTTATCAGCTTTACTCATGCTTATATTAAGTGCCAAAAGTTCCATGATGACTTTTTATCAGTGTATTTCCCATCAACAAAAGTGATAATTTCCGGGTCATCCAACAGATTCACTTATGACTTGGTTTCAAGTTCTCTAATTTTATCTTTGAGCCTTTCTAATTCAGTGTCTGTACTATCACTATCATTTGCTTTACTGGCTTGTGCCTTGGACTTTCCTTTCAAGTAACTTATGCGTTTCTGTAGACTACATCTTTCCAATTTTATTTCCTTAAGATTAATTTCAACCTCTTCTAGCTTCCTATCCTTCAAAGCTAAGTCCCTTTCCTGGATCTCTATTTCTGTTCTCAGTTCTTTATTTTCCTCCTCTACAACCTTCTTCTCAGTTGAAAGAGCTTTAAGTTTATCATCCCTGCGTTTTATTCTTTTATTGAGGTTCCTGTTCTTAGATGGACCATAGTTTAGTTGCAGATCTCTTAACTGGCCCTAAACAGTTTCAGCTTTATCAGAGGTGGAAGAGTATTCCTCTCTCAAATAATTTAGTTCATCTTCCATCTGCTGAGCATTTATTTCTTTTACAGTTAAGGCAGTTTGCAACCTTCCTGATAAATCTTCCATTTTATGTAAGCAATCTTGAAACTTGACTTCTACTTCAAATGCCTCATTGGATTTCTGGTTATCATGATCTGTAGTTTCTGCCTGGCTTCTTTTTAGAGTTTTATTTTCTCGCTTCTCTTTAATTAATCGCTCAGCTAGATTTATCTTCCGTCCCGTTCGCGAGGCTTCAAGGATGAGTGATTCTCTGGAATCGGTCCTACTGATTTCAGATACAGAAAATGTTTCTGACAAATATGCATTCTTCTTCAGTGCATCTTTCTTAACTGTTAGCTTCTGAACTCTATCATGAACACTTTTCAACCTTTTATATAATTTGACATACATTTCTGGTTCTTGTATGTACTGAATGAAAGCAGGATGTACTGAATTTTTCGGCAAATAATCTGCAAATTTCTTTCATTGATCTCAATTTTTTTCTGAGTAAAATCTGTGGTCATCCTCAACAGTAGCCATGATGTTGGGAGTATAAAATTAGAACTAAATATTCACAATATTGACTGGAAATTGTCTTTTGTGTTAAATGCCGTCATTTTCATCTGACGACGATACAGCTCACCAATCCCCAGTGTACGAGTTGTCACAGAGAAACAGCTCAGCAATTACCAATATACGAGTTGTCAGAGCATTTCCATCATAGCTCTCTAGATTTATGCATATCATCCAAGTTGCCACATGAACATGTACAATAAAAGCTTACCTGAGATACAACACGTATCACGAATCGTTAGATTCTTGGTATGTGCTATAGAAAAGGTTAACCGGAAGACTATACTGTGAGGTCATGTGACTCTGTCAGTATGTCGGCACCTCTTCTCACTTCCCTTATGTGTTGTAATTTTTACCTGTATATGGCGAGATTCTGCTGGTGGACGTTTCGTCCCCGAGGCCCGCCCCCTGTACAGACCTTTTGGTCTTTGATATATGTTGGCCTTTGTGGGAAGTTGATGCTGGGTCGACATCGGGCCTTACAGACTAGTCTTTTGTGTTAAATGCCGTCATTTTCATCTGACGACGATACAGCTCACCAATCCCCAGTGTACGAGGTGTCACAGCGAAACAGCTCACCAATTACCAATATACGAGTTGTCAGAGCATTTCCATCATAGCTCTCTAGATTTGTATCTAATACCGCTTATGCCGGTGCTAGGGACCGTGTGGGCGTATCATCCAAGTTGCCACATGAACAGGGACAATAAAAGCGTACCTAAGATACAACACGTATCACGAATCGTCAGATTCTTGGTATGTGCTTTAGAAAAGGTTAACCGGAAGACTGTACTGTGAGGTCATGTGACCCTGTCAGTATGTCGGCACCTCTTCCCACTTCTCTTATATGTGTTGTAATTTTCACTCTAATGTTATTAAATTGTGTCAACAAAAAGAAAATGAACTCTGGCAATCAACGTTAACAAATGTCTGACAACTTTATTGAAAGGATTAGTGTTGGGAAATAATCTGATAGAATTAAACACAAACCCACGTAAAAAAGCCCAATTATTTAACTGGATTCAAGCAAATTAAATTAAATTGCGTTAGCTAACGACAGTAAAAGGTTTAATCCTTATAAACATATAGTAAGGTCAACGATTTATATCACAGTTACAACAACAACAACTATCACAACTCGATACCACGGTGAATAAACTTCCAAACAAAACTAGAAATTCCTGCAAGGGGTTTCCCAGAGCAAAGGGAGATTCCGTGTCACGTGCTCGGATGTAGATCACGCGCACAAAGCGCCCGCTTTTTCTGAAACAAATGTGTTCAAGAATTGAAAAGTCAGGAAAAAGTACAAACGCTCGTGACTAAATTACTGTCGAAACTGACAAAAAATAGTTTCGAGATTATGTGGAAGTACGGTGCCCCATAAGGGACATAGAATTTTTAAAACAGTTTTTTCAATCAATCAAGTTTATTGCACGACTCTTGGTATACAAAAGTATGGCAAATATAACAAAACAAGTGAACAAAGATGAACGGTCAAATATATACATGAAATATGTGGGGATGACCACATAGAGGTTAAGTATGCGACTGGCAGGTATAATATGGTAGCAGAATCAGTTTACTCTTTTTGTGTACATGTTGTGGATAGCCGCAGAGGTTCCTGATTGTTTTCAGGATTTAGCAGTTTGTCCACGATCGTTTCGGGGGGTAGGTTGTTGCAGTCCGGGAGGTGTTTAAATATTTCTTTTCGTAGTTCTTTGAAGGTTTCATAGTGGATTAAAAAATGGGCTTCGTTTTTTTTTACGTTTTTTATTTGTTTGAGAAAACTCTTGGAAACATTTACACCGCGGTGAATATATTTACACCGCGGTGGAAACCATTACACCGCGGTGGAAACCTCTACACCGCGGTGCAAAAGTTTCCACCGCGGTGTAAAGGTTTCCACCGCGGTGTAAAGGTTTCCACCGCGATGTAAAGTTTTCATCGCGGTGTAAAGATTTCCACCGCGGTATAAATGTTTTCACCGCCGAGTAAATCTTTCTAAGAGTTTTCTTTGGTTTTTCGATGAATATATGATACAGATGTTTATGACAACATTGCTAGAAACTACAGAAATCTAAAGAAATTATTTTATAAACTAAAATCTGTTTGTAGAAAATAGGCGAAGAATTGAGAAAATACACAAGAAAATGAGGAAAACAAATAAAAACGTAAAAAACTGTTTTAAAAATTCGATGTCCCCTATGGGCCACCGTATGGAAGTGATCGCGGATGTTAATTTTGCATAACTAAAATATCTTTTGACGGCGTTTAAAAAACGTTAAAATTAGAGGGAAAAATTACTTCCAACCTACCTGCAGCTTCGGTGAATTCCACTTTGGCGGGAAACAGAAGCCTCGTTTTGGATAAGCCATTGGGTTTTTCTGATTATGACGTGGCGTGACCCTAGGGGTCTTTCACAAATTCCCAAAATGCGTGTCCGCGAACGGGAGCAGCGAAAGTTGACCGACCACTCGCCTGATTTTTGTTCCGAATTAGAGATGTCATAAGTTTGGCATAAAATTTCACAGATTTATTATTTAATATTTTATTGATTTGCACACCAAGTTTTATCGATGGATGGCTCATATCAGCGGATATTTTATCCGTCAAAGTCAAACTTTCTCTGTATTTTTCCATGAGCCAGATTTTTATAGGTCAGCAAGTCACGTGATTGAAATCCCTATTGAAACGGACATATGTGAATCGATGACTCGCTCACCTACAGAGCGGACGAGTTCATAAAGTACATTTTTAGCATCCTCATGCAGCTATGCTGCTTTGGTGGGCTTGAAACTCATGGTCCATTTACGGCCAGACTATTTTCGTAATTTTGCTTTACCAATTCTAGTCCTCAAAAGCAAAGCAGGGAAGAAATCGACAGAAGCACCGTATGTTAGAAAGACATCAGAGCTTGATATTTGCATATCATGTGGTAAATTTTAGCAAGTCACACCAAAATACAAGTAATCCAATGAACAATTGAACAAATTACCGATTTTAGTAGATGGAAAGATAGACCGCTGAAAAGATGCCGCGATTGATTACCAGCGTTAGAACAATCCAAACCCATGGCAGCTGTACGTAGTGGTGTAACGAAGAGACGGTGGTAATGGGTGATCGATAAAAGAATCGCTCCTGTTATTATTTCAGCGCTTCTCTATACATACGATGGATACGTTCGCGTTTTGATGAGTGACTGAGACGCGAGAACAAATGATAAATCTACACGGCAACAAGATGCGACTATGTTCTCACTTCATTACATGTATGTGCATAGTGTTTATTGCCTTGCACTGTGTAGATGGAAAGAAACCCAAAGGTAAGTTGATACGTGATATGGAGGCTTTTATACATGTAAGCATATGTCTGGATGTCTTTTCACTATCTTGTGATAATTTTGATTTTATGTTCGCATTCTTGTTTGTTTCATATAAGATTTCAGCACCCTTTTCTTTGTTGACCGTGAATACATGACTCCGTCTCATTGTTGCGCAGAACTGCATTACCAACATTTGTTCATGGACAGGATCAAAATCTTGTTCAAACTGGTACTGGAACTACATTGTACATTATAATTATTAATTGATTCTTTGGGTCAGTGTGACTTGGGAGATTTGGGGCGTAGAACATAGTGGAAGAGGTAGCATTTCTCCCCTTTCTACAAGAGTATTTTCCCTAGTCCTTGCGCAAGGGATCTGAAAATGTAAACAACATTCATGATGGCTGCCGTGTTATTTTCGCCTACAAAACCACATAATAAATTAGGAAATAATGATCTGATGTGAAATAAAACAAGTTTGAGCACTTTTATGCGCAATTTTGAATTTATCCATGAGCCTCTGCTAGGAGGGATATATAAATAGGCTCAAAAGGACCCCAGTGAGATACTCTATAACGTCACGGATTATCAGCTTTCAATTCTGTGTCGCGTTGGAGATAGTGCAGAAAGTTCGGTGCGGGGGCATGCTGCCCCATTAGAAGTAACGACTGAAACCACAATAGCCACACTGTCCCCAGCCTACCCCAACAATTATGAAATAGACACAATCATTACCCATGAGCTTTATTCTTACGTGAATTGTAACGGTTTGCCTCTGGTGTGCTATTCTATGTGTTCGAACCTAGCCCCGTATATTATATATCTAGCGCCTATAATTGGTGCCCATACATCAAATTGAAGCTCCGTATTCGTGCCAAGAATGGTGCATATTTGCGCCCAATATATATATATGACAATGCGATAGAAAGGGACAATTTTATTGGATGATGGTGATCACACTATGTCACTACTCTGCCATGAGTATCCTTGGTATCCTTGGAATTCGACTGGATCAAATTGATACAGTGCTTCCAGACAATAAGATCTTCGAAGGTTTAAGGATAAATCCAAGGTGACACAACAACAAATCATTTAGTGCGAAAAGTGAACGAAAACGAATAGGTTCTCAGCCAATGGCTTAGAAGGCTATTAAACTCATATTTGTAATTATAGATCAGGTTCAGAGAAATATTCGTATCGTGAAGGCTCTCAAATTAGATAATAACTCAATGGACCAACATCCCACGGCTGCCCGGATTCATGACCTGTGTGAGACTTGAATTCTTGAAATTTGGTCATAGTTCATTTGTAAATATATGTGTACCGTTAAAGTTCGTTTGGAAACTAGACCAAGATCACTTATTTCTTCAATCCTGTGCTGGTCCATAATTTGCCAGATCCATGTGTCGTTCACATGCAAAGAAGGATTGGTTTCGATTGTTCACCGCATATTATTGTAATATAATTAGACGTATTTTAGATGAAAGGTAACTTGGGATGAGTAAGCCAAGGTCCGTCATCCTTTTTCAATGTGCTGATTAACAATCAGATGCATGTACAGTGTAATTCTGAAGAGGCTAGCAGTAAACATTGAACCGACCTTTGTCATATTATTTGATCTTAAAAATAAGCTGATGGGTGGAAACGGGTCCTTAGCTTTAAATTGCGTCGATTGTTGCATCGGAAGTGTTTTCGTTGGAATGAAAAGCAGAGCATCTGAGAATTTCACCTATTAAATTTTTCATGCGCCGGTTCCAAACTATTTACATGATAAATACACGACAGTGAAGATATGATACAAACATTTTTGGTTGAGACGCGAAGAGTCTAAAAACAGGAAATGCACTCAAACTATATAGTTGATCAAAAATCTCAGAGAGTGAGAGGGAGGGGGCGACATAGACGCCAGGTTTCTACAAGGTAGTAAGATGCGCTATCAAGACTACTTTTCTTCAGAGGAACATAAAGTCGTCAGGTCAACCGACCCCAGTTTCAACTTTCCCGGTCCTCTCTCTCTAAATCTGGTCCCCCATTAGATCAATCTGTCCAGAGCAATTCTAGATGTGAAATAGTCTTAGAAAGGTGGAGATTTAGAAAATTCAGTTAAAATTAGCTGAAGATGTTTTTCTGCTGAACGCGACGTAACACCTTAATCCTGTTTACGTTCATAAAGTTAGATCGCGGTTCGCAGTTCGTTATTCGGGACCAGTCATTCAGCGACTCATAACAGCGCCCCTAGCAGCGCCCCCTGGCTTCAGATTTGGGATATGAATATGCAAAGATATAGAGCATGACATTCTCTCTTGCTATGCAAAGTTCGGAGTTCAAAGTACTCATAATAAAAAAAATACAGCTTGCCATATCTGAAGAAATAATTGGTGGTCTCCTCGAGTAACGAACTACGAACGGTCTAACTTTATGAACGTATCCTGTTTTCATGTAAATCTGGCCCTTCAGATTACGCACATCTTTGTTACCAGAACATCTTTCACAAAAAACAAAAAAATCTTTGAGAATTTCATCCGTAGCTTCAGATTTGCATGCAAATAATTGCTCAGACGTTCCTACCGTATAGCTTATCATGGTTAACTGATTATTGGTCTTGTATATTCCGATGCGCAAATTGAAAATAGCAGCCATGAAACTCGTAAATTTGCGTTTTATCATTTTCCAATATTGAGCATTTTCTTTGTTCAACGCGCAAATGAAATTAAATCATATCACCATATTAATCCTATAATATTGAGCAATACAAATCAATACTAAAGCCACATACTTTGTGCACAGATCAGTTAATAACTGAAAGAAAAGTCTGTCGAATAAATGTTTGAAAACACCCACCTGATCATCAATTTCGTATTTAGCGAGTATGTATTTGATTTAAAAATCCGTTACAAACCTAGCCGGCGGAGAAAAGAAACTAGACGCTGGTTCAGAGCGACATGGCTAAAAATAATAATAAAAAAAACAAATTGATTTAAATCAGTAAAACATTGTCTAAAGTTTGCCCATTTTAATTAGTTATCGTCTTTGGTGTTTGTAGCAATCAATGGTTGGCTGAATAAAAAGTTTCTTCTTTTTGTTGTCTGTGGCAAACATGTTATCTACAGAATGACTACCGAAAAAAAATATTCAAGGTCGAACATGTTTTAAGGAAGCTAGTGACGTCAGAGTTCACCAATCATCAATGGTCCTTTATCAGATGATGCACCTCCAAGTGTCAAATACACTCTGACATTGATTTGGGCCAAAAAACACTGCTCGTACATGTATGTCCCTGGCTGAGACAGTTCAGTATCAGCCGTTATCAAACGACCTGGACAGAGTGGGACAGGATGATAAAGCTAAGCAGAATGTTGTAATGTGTGCTCTTCTCAAATAGTTGATCATATTCCCTCAACAAGCATATTCGGCATTCTGGCAACAGGGCGCGTTTTTGCCTCCCGAACGAACCCCTGGCTGAATGGGTTACTGGGGAGGGACACATTTTGCCGGAACTACGTGATATAGCGGCAGACGATCCAGTTAGTTTTTCTGACTTTTTTATACGTGAAAGTGTAATAATTTCCATCTCTGATAGATGAGAAACTAATATTCGGTTTCGATTTTCTAAAAATATTTATATTATTTTATGTTCGTAAGAGTTTCGGAAAGAGTCGAAGACGGAAGAGAATGGTATATTCGGATTCTGCACCGTCGAATTACCAAAAAAATAACCCCACCTTTTGCCCGCCTGTAACACGAAATGCCTCAACTTTTTCCAGGAGCTTTTTTCTGAATTATTCAGTTGCCTATATATGTTTTGTCTTTATTTTTCTTGCGAAATTTCATAAAATTGACCCAGCTCTACTTATCTCAGTGATCAGCTTGTTTGTCCTTCAATGGATATATTATTAACAATGTGAGCTGAGGTGATCTAGCCATGGTGTTGACTTATGAGACGGTATGATGGTTTTCATTATTTTGCTGTGACAATCTACTAATTCGATCTCTCGGGAAATAAGACTCTTACTTCGCGGGCTGTCATTCACAGACAGCGATCAATAATTGAGATTACCATCGATTCTACAACATTATGTGTCGTAAAAACATTCGTTATGCTCATATATGCCAAGTTTCGCATCGATTGATTGAGTGTTTGCAAACAAGAAGATCGTCGAAGGTATACTGATAAATACAAGGTGGCCTAGTAAACCCATTTTGGAAATTCTAATTACATGTTTCTTCCGTGGCAATCTATCAATTTAATCTCTCGAGACATGATAGACTGGAGCTTCTCTCAAATAACGTATTACACGGGCTGTCGCATTATGACAACAGTCGAGGATGTCAAAGTCTACAAAATAATAGGTAAAATCCAAATAGTTGTGAGGCATGTGTACTCGCGACAGCCCGTGTAATACGTTATTTGAGAGAAGCCAGAAAAAAGGTAACGGCCCATCACCCTTTAATGGCGATCAGACCTGGTCATCACCAATTATGTTTGAACCTACGATTTCATCGCACGGTGGTTTGCATTTTCACGTTGATAAATAAAATGCCACACAACTAGAGAAAAAGCTGATGAGTTAGAGCCATCACCTTTTTTTATGATCACCTTTAAATATGATGGCCATCACCTCTGAGAAGTGATGAGCAATGATTGAAAATTTAGGTCATCACCTTTTTTAGGGTGATGAGGCAAAATCACCCTTAAACGGCGATGGCCGTCACCATTTAAAGTTGATAACTCTAACTTGCATATCGCTCCAACTCATCACCTTTCAAAGGTGATGACCAGGTCTGATCGCCATTAAAGGGTGATGGGCCGTTACCTTTTTTCTGGCTGTGCAACTCCAGGTCCGACATTTGGTGGTCCTGTACCATACATTCCAATCGAAATCGACAAAAGACAGAAGACAAAAGGATATAAGCTAGTTTCTTGCATGAGAAGTGGACATCATGATACTTCTGTATCAATCCGTACCATTGAGCAGTGTTCTTGATATATTGCATAATGCATCAAAGCAACGTTTCCCTTGTAAAAAAACAATCGATTATTTTTCTGGGCTTTCCTTCGGCCGGAAATATTCCTTAATGAGTATTAAATATTTCATGCTGCTTTCTCTGATGAAACGATACAAGAGAAAGATGCGTCTGCGGGCCAACATAGGCAATTGTCCATGATATAATGGTTGCAATGATTGAAATATACATTATAAACGATCTCAACTTCATGGATCAGTACGATAGCATAAGAGAGGGCAATCAGAAATTACTGGCTTGAGCTTTTTTTCAGATTGACAAAGCACAAGCCTGCAGCTAAAACATGCGGTATGGTACCGACACGTCATTTTTAACTCTATCCAGCTTTGACTATTTGGGACTTGTCCAGGTTTAGAGGAGGGGCACCGCTTAATTATTTTTCTTACCCCTTGAGCTAGGGAGCAGAAAGTTACCACACTATATATGGATCAAGCTATACCAGCACATGTAAAAAATGCACTACGTAGAAATATCTCACGATGTACGTGTTCCCATCAATGCTATATAAGATAAACTTTGTTTGAGGTACAATGTTTGATTTCCAAGATTTGACTACAGTTACATTATATCTAATTTATTTGAAACGGACAGGAGAAGCGCTAAGATTTAATTCAGCGAGAGAATTGAAGCAATGGCATTTATAATTTGAAAAATAATTCCTATTCCATGTCTAAAAAATTAAGGAATCAAGCAACGTGTTTCACGCAATTATAAGCGGGCGACCATCGCCGAGCAAGATCTAGCAAGATTTAGAACATCTCCGTTTTAAGGATAACATTAATCAGGAATTGAAGCTATGAAGAATTGTTTGGAGAGTGGGAAATTTTGAATGGGAACCCATTTGGTTCAATATAAAATTGGAACATTCATTCTTCACAAAGGGCATGTTAGAAAATATCAAATATTTGACAGATATTCTTAACCTTTAACTATGAATATAATAACACCTGTGTTGTATAAGGAAACTATGTTACAGTGGAATTAAAAAAGCTTGATTATAAATCGATTCCAAAGTGATGGAAGTTAATATAGTAGTCTATAATACGTCAACTCCTATTATAGCCAAGACGATTTGAGCAACGCAAGATCAAGACTGTAGACTCTTTTATGACTTTGGATCTGAACCAATGATATCGCTAGCAAGGAATAAATCCGACACGAATTAACACTCGGCATTTGGGAAGAAACATACGATATGAATAGGCCGAATGAGACAAAACTATAATCAAGTGACCTCCAGTACAAGACAATACATAACGTTATCTATATAGATATGCTTTTAAACAACGATGGTTTGAAATCGTGCATTTGAAGTGTAATGGCAATTAAATGTATGAATATTTTCATATTTGTGGAATGTTAAAACAACCATTATACAAGTTTGACTGAATACTAATTTATGGGTGTCTATTTTCTTCCGTCTCATACTGGTTGATTTCGTAATGTTATACGTGTCCCAATAATGCACACGTATGCATGTAGATATTTTTCTCTGTATATGTTTATTTATGAAAACAAAATCAACAAACAACAGTTTGCGGCAAGAAATATGCCGAGATAAATCGGACTGACGAAATCAGATTGTGGACGACTTAACATGGACGTCACACTACATTCACCACATCCATCTCACGAAGGATAATATTATCTCATTTGCTTGTTAACTTTCGGAACTTCTCGACAACGTGTTGTCGATGTTGATTTGGAATCGCCGCCCTGGGAGGTTAATGGCGAGTAAACTTTGGCTTTCAATATTTATGAGCTGAATTCATAATGAAAATGTCGCATGATCCTGATTCTCTTTCCTCGAGTTACTCCATATCGTGTATTCCACATAGATTTGATTGCTAGTCACACATCATTTACTTCACACTTGTTTATTAAGGGCGAGCAGTCCAATGCATGTTTGCCTCTTTCAAACATACATCACGGTCCATTTCATCTATATATAAACTGGGTGGCAATTATCTAGACATGAACAATATTTGTTGTGTACTTGGTAATTTTTCTATATAACCAATAACCGTTTCCCCTATACGGTTGCGATGGACGTGAGGTAGAATTAGAAGAGTAGAAGAGGCTCTTCACAGTGTACATTGTACATGTAGCTCTTGAACGCAAAGAAAATACAACGTGAACGTGATGGGAACTGCAGTGAAAAATCAAGATTACTAGAAGAGAGTCATGTTTTGATTTCTTCATTTTGCTTTATCACTTTGTTGCTTTTGTATATAATGATATTCATCGAGTGTTCTATATCAACAATTTGCTAGTCAGGTCCGTTGTTGTTGTCTTTTGTGCTTTATAACTTGACTAAGAGATACTTTAATAGAGAGATAGTGGCAAATCTTCTATTCTATAATAATTCAGGATTCTGAATTGCTTAGGTAAGTTGATATCCGTTTGAGGACATCGATACAAATAGTTTCGAGGTACATGTGCGGTTAACCATATCACTGATTATTTAGCGTAGAAATGCCAATACGTATACAGTTAGAGGGGTTTCCGCTGTACTCTTGCTATTGTGGCCATCTTTCATTTTGTGACATCCTCAAAACACATTTGCATAAATTCCCCGAACACACCGATATAGCCTAACTTCGAATTCCCAATGTAGAGAAAAAGTGTTCTAACTGGGTTAGAAGATAGGGACCGGACACTCTTAACCATCGGACATTCTTAGCGTCCACACCGGTCAACTCCTCGTCTGGTTTTATGTAGATGGCATACATTATGTAAGGAAAATAATGATGTGGCTTTTCTATCCAGTATATTTTAATAGGTCGACACATTGGTTCAACGGTGAACAGTGTGAGGTGGTAAAAACAATAGCCGGACCTTGTTGCTCAGATAATGACGTTGCTGAGCTTTTTGACAGTCATCTGAACACCAGTTATTCCCACTGGACAACATATATCGACGTCCTGCGCATTTTGCTTCAAAAGTTCAACTGCCGTACGGTGGTTTTGATCACTGACGGATATACGGGTATGATATTTGCTCAATTTAATGGCCTAGATTTATTGACTCTCGTGAGTGTTTGGGTCGGCCAAATGTTTTCAGCGAAAAATTGCTCCAAGTAAACCTTAAATTAAATAGCATGAAGCTCAAAGATCTGCGAAGGATTGCGACGATTTCTGTGACATTGGGTATCCATTATCTAAGCATCCTCATTCTAAAGGGCAGATAGAAAAATTAAATTTCATTTAGCAGTAGCGGGAGTAATACCACCGATTTATGTCTTTTGTTCTTTTTTTCTCGCTAGTATTTCTGAAAACTTATCTTCTCGCTGGTGAAGATAAGTTTCTTCACAGCGACTACATATAGACCGTGATAGTTCAGGATTGAACCAAAATGTAACTGCTATTTTCAGATATAATTGTCGACCTTGTTGGCCAGATCGTCATAGAAACTCATGGGAAACACACGCATTACGCAATCGGTAAAACTACGACAGACGGGCAAATTATTGACTGGATTAATCAAACTTATAGCATGCATCGACCCTCACGTCTTCATTATATAGTCATCTGTGACCACCGCAACACGAAACGTGTTGCAAAACTGGTAAGTCACCATCTGGAAAGTACCAATATTATGAATAATTGAGCATAATTTATTTATATTTTATTAGCTATTGAGGTAGTTTAACTAAATTTCTGTGTGCTTGTTCAATAATATCTCATAATATTGTGTAGATTTATGACATCCAATGAACTCAAATCTAAACGATCCGTCTTATGTGAAATTACAACACATATAAGGGAAGTGGGAAGAGGTGCCGACATACTGACTGCGTCACATGACTTCACAGAATAGTCTTCTGGTTAACCTATTCTAAAGCACATACCAATAATCTAACGATTCGTGATATGTGTTGTATCTCAGGTACGCTTTTATTGTACCTGTTCACGTGGCAACTTGGATGATATGACCAGACGGCCCCTAGCACCGGCATAAGCGGTATTAGATACACATCTAGAGAGCTATGATGGAAATGCTCTGACAACTCGTATACTGGTAATTGGTGAGCTGTTTCGCTGTGACAGCTCGCACATTGGAGATTGGTGAGCTGTATCGTCGTCAGATGTAAATGACGGCATTTAACACGACATACTAGTCTGTAAGGCCCGATGTCGACCCAGTATCAACTTCCCACAAATGTCAACATATATCAAAGACCAAAAGGTCTGTACAGGGGGGCGGGCCTCGGGGACGAAACGTCCCCCAGCAGAATCTCGCCATATACAGGAAAAAATTACAACACATATAAGGGAAGTGGGAAGAGTTGCCGACATATTGACGGCGTCACATGACTTCACAGGATAGTCTTCTGGTTATTTTATATTTCCACTGTTGATGATGAAGTTTTCTTCAAATGAACATAGTTGAGAGCCAAGACGTTTTCTTACGCTACCGTTCTCCTGCCAAAAACTATAAAGTCTGTGAGAAAAAAAAACGAGATACTCCAGGAACAGACGAAACAGCACTTTCTTCGAACGCCGATGCTGGGCTCGTGACGGACTTTTTTATATTAAATCCCATATAAATAATCCCATGACACAATTCATTTCAAGAATTTTGCTCTCGATAATCAGTTCCTTTCATTATTGTATATAGTTAAACAATGTTAGATACATATCGACATATTTACCTAGTTTGGCTTCATTGGAAGTGATTTGTCTACTCTAAACTTTTTGAATGTTGGCGCCAAGGCTCATTTGAACTCAGATTTAGAAACTGTTATTATTTATCTTCCCTTGATCGTGATGTCGCATAACCATTATTATTCACCAAGCACATCTCCATATTTTTTTCTATTTGTTTTTTTTCTTATTGGCTGGAACGTATGATGACCGAGACAAGGGGAAGACGGCTTTGTTCTATTTTTCAAAGTGGCTGTTCATCACTGACAAATATATCACAGATATCCTCACTGCTCATTTGGGAGAGCTAGATAACGTGGTCGTCATTGCACCCCCGCCACAAGAAGGGAAGGTACATCAACATTGGTCGCTTATATATTCAATTCAATCCCATGTAATCATAACCTATGAGTTGGTATTACTTGCTCATATGACGAGTGCTCAACAGATTCCAGCTTCCCAAGTAAGAAGGTCTCTGTGCTGTCACTATAAATATAAATATTCTACCGGATTAGTTGGTGGTGAAACACTATCAGCCAAGGTCGGTTGTACATGGTACTAGTACTTTGGGTCTGTAAGATCTCAGATATTTTAATTCTCCCGCTCTCTCTGAGGACTTCCGGCAATATATGTTGGCCTTATACTCTACCAGCAAATGTACAAAACGCCTGAATGACATTTTCAGTGAGACCTTCAAGACCCCCATTTTTGAAATCACCCCTGTTCCTCTGCTTGGGGGTATATGAAAATAATCTCAAAATCAACCCATGTTGATGAACTCTTAGCTGATAGGGTTAACGTGATGACCAGAATTTTTCCCACACATTTGTTCGATTTCCTGTTTTCTGCTGGGTAATCTGTTTTCGTGAAGATATTTGAAAAGCTTTCCTGAATTTTCGTTGTATTTGAAAGTTTAAAGGCCAGTAATCATATCTGGTCTGGACGATTTCTGGTGTGTGGCGGCTTGGGGTGGTGTGATTCCGCTCATCCTCCCTAAATATTTTCATTATCCACGAGACTAGGAAACTGAAAGTTCTCGCAAGATGTTTGGGCCTGGCTCGCAGAGAAAATGTGCAAACAAAATCCAAAATGATCTTAGTGACGCCTTTTTTCCAGAAGGCATTTTCCGACCGACTTTTCGATTATTTTTCTTCATGTTATTCTTTTCGAAAGAAACCGCAATAAGGAAGTTGTTATCCATAGAATAGCATTGTGTTATATACGCCAACTTCTAAATGCCTATCAAAGAAACCCGCCATAGTAAATTACCAAATGAACAAACGACGTGAAATACAATAGATGTTGTGTGAATTTATCCGCAGAAAAGCAAGAATTATGAAAAACATCACTTTTCTGTTAACCCACACGAACGCTTTTCTAAATATACCCATGATCCTCTGCTCGAGGATTATGCAAGTAGACTAAAAGTGATTCCAATCTGATGGGTTGCAATGCCACCAAAAAAGTTGGGCCAGGTAGGGTTCAAGGAAAAATATTGTTCCATAGCGCATTCATGACAGCAAATTGAAACATACTGCCATCTGTTTAAAGAGTGCGTGTGAATAAGCGATAATCAATAAGCTTTAGAGCTGAACTTTCTGATTTATGTATATATTGTTTCCACTCGGAAAATTCTGTAAAGCCCTGTATTATGTACTATTGGCAGGATATTCAATTTCCACTGTGCCCAAGAGTGAACGATTCCTTGGGAGACGCGATACTGGGTGCGTCCTACAGACTCGAAATTTTGACAGCCCTGTACACATCAATAGGGAAGACCTTCAGCCGTATTGGATACTTGAAGAATGACATTGTGGATCTCTTCGGGGATGTGTTTCCAAACACTAAACTTGGTTTCAACAACAGAAACTTCGTCGTGGGCACAAATATGGTGAACAAATTCTGTTTTTATATTTCATTATTTGTTGTACAGTCTTATGTGCCAGTAGAACGCAAGTCTGTCAAAAATTATAGAAACTAAACAGGATGATTTGGTGAAACGATTATCCTTGCTCAGGAAATCCAACTAGTTACTTTCATTTCTGCGATATAATCTTTTCCATATCAATAAGTATCAAATCAGATTTTCAACAACCCATAAAGGGCGTCCATCTCCCCATTCGAAAGACCTCAGGAAGGGACACTATTTGTATTAAAATTCAAGCAGGCAAGATTATGAAAATACAAGCTTACATGTATATGAGGGAAACGGCAAATACTTTTCAATGATACAGACGAGATTTTATTAGAAAGGCCGTTTTCAAGTATATAATATGTCTCTGTCTTAATTTGATTGTTCACACCGAACATCATTGACAGTTTGCATCATACGATGCCCATAGTGAAAACTTTGGAATTCATGATCACAAAAAGACAAAACTGATGGAAGACAGCACATGAGATTTCTGAACAAAAAATCATATTTTACCGGGTTACATAATAATTCGTACTTCTTTGTGAAGCATTGCCATGCAATGACTTACTTTGCAGTTAAAATCCTATCTGCTATTCTATTTGGGTCGAACAGGGACAGGGGATGGCGTGAAAATTGGGAAGGGACAATGGCGTTCGTTTATTGTGAAGAGTGGTCCGAAAATTGTCAACTGAATTCAAGTTGACCGATTGAAAACAAAATAGAATTGTTTGCATTTCAATAGGTTACATGTATGTGAGAAATGAAGACAATATGAGATATAAAGATGTTTTCATTTATTTAGAAAGTAATCATATAACAGTATTTTCGTTATTACGGGATTACACTATCTTAGCATCGCACAGATCCTAGTGCTGAAATTTGCTCGAGTCCCATCCTGAATTCGAATCAACGACCACCAGAGGAAGGAATCCAACCGCCAGCACCATTCATATATGTCGGCGATCTAAACCACTCGGCCAACGGCCTCCCACGAAATAGGAGTCAGCAGACCGGTTGTCTCGAAAGCGAACATACAGTACTCTTCGGATGATCGTAATGACACAGCTCCCATAGTTGAATACATGAAGATATTTCTTGTCATTTAGAAAGTGATCGTATAACAGTATTTCCGTTATTTTGGAATCACACTGACACAGATTCTAGTGCTGAAAATTGGTCGAGTCCGATGCGGGATTCGAACTAGCGACCTCCAGAATAAGGCACTCAACCGCCAGCTCTAGATGTAGGCGATCTAAACCAAACGGCAAAGATGGTCGCTGGTTCGAATCCCGCATGACAGTTGACCAATTTTCAGCACTAGAATCTGTGCTATACTAAGATAGTGTAATACCAAAATAACAAAAATCATGTTTTACGATCATTTTCTAAATGACAAAAAAATAGTGCCAAGTATTCAACTGTATGAGCTGTATCTTCACGGTCAGCAGAGGGGTATTGTATGTTCGCTTTCAAAACTACCGGTCTGCTATCTCGTACTTTGTGGGAGGCCCGTTGGCCGAGTGGTTTAGATCGCTGACATTTAGTGCTGGCGGTTGGGTGCATTACTCTGGTGGTCGCTGGTTCGAATCCACATGTGACTCGACCAGTTTTCACCACTATAATCTGTGCTACACTAAGCTATCGTAATATCAAAAATAACGAAAATACTGTAATATGAGATATACCTTTAACACCCATTTCATGAAGGCATTGATTTATTCTCCAGTTTAAATTATTTCTTGACCACAGATAACATTCTAGATCACTTTCTAAATTTGCTTGGTTGACAAATAGAGGATTTGCAACTGTTTTCTTTTTCTTCCAATATGTTACATGTATGTTACATTCATACGAGAAAACGCAATACACAATACAACGTTATAACAGAGAGATTTTCAACATCTACTTCTTATTGCCGTTGTTATACTGTCCAGACTGAATTATTTCATAATCAAGAAATGTGTCATTCCGATATCCAATCTTTTGATGTATGTATTTGTTGATTCGAAGGGTGTCTGATTGTTGAAGGCCAATTTTCTCTTTATTGGTAGATATTACTCGTTTCCTTAACGTGAAGTATGGGTTTCTTTTAGTGGCCACCTTTTGTCTACCAGATAAATTGGAACAACTCGGTGGAGTATATTGGCTATACTATGGACCTCCTTCGAGAGGTTTCTAGATCCCTAAACTTCAGGTATGAATCTACCTTTCTACATCAGAGCTTCGTTGCTTTGGGGTTTCTGTTCTTACGCTTTGCCTCGATTGCGCGGTTTACAAAAGTCAGTCTGTCATAGAGATTATATTACATAGAGACCGCATTTTGGAGAACGGACATGAGATTATCATGTTTGCCTGACCTCCATTATAGGATTCATATTCGACAGTGTCGGTCTCTGCAGAAGTCACGTACAGGCGATGTACAAAACCATGTTATTCAGCCAATGAGAAACGCTCGAAATTCAAATAAATAAAACTGACAAATAGCCTTGTTTGCCCATGATATGGACACGAACTTTTCAGAATAAGAAATGATAGTTTCCATTTGCCGAAACTCGGCTGAAAACTGCGTCATGCTCAAGCTCCATCAAGCCACTATTTTGCGATGCAGGAAACAGGCTACTAGTTTCCACCACATGGTGAAAACGAGTACTTTATTGTAGAAATCATTTGAAGACCCTTACAAACAAGATAGCCCATGGAACGTTTCTTTTATATCTTCTCGATACATCACAGTGCTGCATAGGACATTTAATGAAATCCTGCAAATACCGCTATTAGATGGTTCATACATGGCTCATAATATGTTCCCCATGAGCATGGACACATTATAATCCATTAATAATCTGTCATATTGGGTCCTTGATCGAGTCGAATCACGGCATAATAAGCCTTCAAAAAGATAAAACTTAGCATATACTTAACACTGTCAGATACATGGATATATAATTTGATATTTGATATAATTCACGGCCGGGTAGCATATCTTACATCAAAGGATTCCCCAAAGAACGGTTGAACATTTTAGTTTGCAAAGTGATATTAAGAAGGTGAATTGGGGTGTGTGAGGGTGATACAGGAGTCACGCCCAAATTTGTATCGAAGTAATCTTAATTCATATGGTTTTTGTTGTAAAAGTCGTTATCTGGAATATGTTGTATCTAAGTCACGCCTTGACTATGCCGATTCATATAATCATCATGAGAATCTTGACGTGCGTGACACTCATCAGGCCCCTATCCCGGGAATAAAACTATAAGGCGGGGGGGGGTCATCATGCTCCCCCCCCTATCAAACTCTCTCCCCTATTTTCGGAACGGCAAAGAAAATAAGCTGACCCTCCGCGACGTTTATTTTATCATGTTGGGGCCATAGTAGTAGGAAAAGGCTAAATTGCCTCTTAGTTGTGGGGCGCTCACTTCCGGTTGTGTGGGGCGCTGCCCTCAGCCAATCAGAAGCGAGTATTTTGACCGAATGCATAATGGGACATATCCAAGATGGCGGCTTCTGCTTTCTGGTTCAAGATGGCGGCTCGTCCGGTGTGGAAAACTGACCATTTTGTCGGAATGTGATCATCTGGTGTCGAAAACTGGACCTTGTATGGGTCCCGACACGTTTTGGGGTCTAGGTGGCCCACTAATGGTCCTATGGAGTCGTATGAGGTATCAATGTGAAGCATTCGTGAAGGAGCATCCGACGGAATGGATGTGGGTTTGCAATATCGTAATTCTGCGCATGCACAGTAGACAAAGGGTATGGAAATAGACGTTTTGGGATCTAAGGGAGACTCTCATGGGCCGATGGAGTCGTATGAGGTATCGCTGTGAAGCATATGTATTCTCGGCTGTTCTTGTCCAGTCAGAAGACGTCCCCAAGAAAGTCCCGTCTTCGGCCATGTTCGCTCTCATCCGTTTGTTCTAATCGTCATCGGGCAGGCATGGATATTGTTCGGGCAGCATGTCCTGAAACAGTTGTTTGCGCATTCTGATCACATTTTCCAGGGCCTCGGTGGGTGCTAGCCCCATATTCTCTTCCAAGTGACGCTTGGTCTTCATGATGGACCTGTGCGTGGGGTCGCCTTTCATTTCAAGCGGTAGTAAGGTATACTGTTCATAGATCGCCATGGCTGTTTTTCTGATGCAGGGCCGCATTTGGGTGTACGCCTGCTGTAAGTTATCCTGTCCCGCGTCGTCGATCGCTGCAGCGTGAGTGTTGATAGCTGCGGTCACAATACGATCCCAAAAGGTAGATTCTGCATCACTTTCCTGGGATGTAGGCTGACTATCTGAGGTCAAGCTCTCAGTATCACTAGACAGACTGTCAGCAATCTCTGTTTCGGTATCAGTCGATACACTCTCAGCAGTCTCTGTATTAGCATCCGCCTCAACGGACTTCTCGGAGTCTTCAATCCCATGTATATTTTTCTGGTGTCGCATCATATCGTAGTGTCTGGTGAATGTGCCTTCACACTCAGAACAAGAATAAGCCATGCTGACGGTTGAACGTCGACTGTGCATGTTTTGGGAATACACTTGCTTTCATAGACAGTAGCGCCCGCCAACACCCACTGTGACGCCTTTAACGCCCTATCTGTACGCCTTAACGCTCGTCTCAACGCTTTAACACATTTTCTTAACGCTTTAACGTCGTTTAATGATGCGTTCGAACAAATGTTGCTTTTGTGCTAGTGCTCTGACATATGCCGCTTTCCAGTTCATGCCCGAGGTTTTCAACATCGACGCTGTTTTTTCGATTTCCATATGAACCGCATCCTTATCCAGCAATTTCATATGTGTCACGAGGTCGACATACTGATGGGTGTCGTCTGGGTGCCAATCTGTTATGGGCTAAAATTGCGGCTTCTTTTTTCGAATATCCTTTGTGTTGAAACTTGTTTTCCGTGGCCGTCAACGTCTTGCCCATCTCGGCGTCCATACTTTCTTGGAACAAATCCTTCCATAGCCTCGAGTTAACATTATGTTCATTCCCTTGTACTGGTTTGGGTTGGTCCTTCACGGTTGGGTGTTGGTGCTGCTGCTCTGCCAGGAGTGGACTCGGCGGATGGTGTAGGGGTATATAACGTTGCGTGATCCCTCGTCGGGTACCAGGTGGGTCGTCAGCCGAAGATCTTCGGGGGTATGGGCTTTTAAATCTACGAACAGACTTGTCGCTCCTTGAAACGCCTGCATGAAATGGTGGATGTATCATTGAAAACTGTTGACCGCTTCTCTCTTGCAGGAAACTAGCCTATGTTTATGTATACTAGGATTGTCTTTTTTTGAATTTGGTGCTAATACTGTTATATGGATATGGAATAGGTCTTTGGATTATGGACGCGGATATTGTTTAATGGACGACGGCTGAATTATGAATGACGGACTAGACGCTTGTATTCTGAGGATAAATTCGACTGTCAAACACACGGATTTGTGCTCTGTCAATGGGATTGGAGAACAACACAAATTATTGGCAGTTCAAGGCAATATCTCTGGACGCCTTCCCTTGAGGAAAGAGATTCTGTGTCAAATAGATGACGGCTAGATTCCGATGATGGGATCATTTAGTAAACAAGTCGGCGACGTGTGAATTATCCTTGGCCGCACTCATCAGATCATCTAGCACTGCCACGTTGGTCTGCTCGGGGTCAAAGTAATACGGTTCGTTTATGTCGTGGGAAATCCCTGGGACGAAGTTCACATTCTGTAACCTTGTAGTTTCGTAGGCGGGCTGCCATTGGCTATAACACCAAACAACACGTGTCGGAGCTGGGGTTGCCACACCTTCCTTTAAGAACTTCATCACCCAGGACGTCTTTACACATGCCGTAGGGCCGCTCACCGTCATCGTATAGGGATGCATGCCGTAGGGCCGCTCACCGTCATCGTATAGGGATGCGGTACTGCTCTTGGTGGACCTATAGCGGGACTCGGCTGTGTCTCTTGGTTGTGTTTGCGTTGAATGTGCCTGAGCATACTGTCGCGACGAGAGAAGGTTCTCTGACAGAACGTACGCGTACACGACAAATTCATCAGTCGACCAGTACATATGAACTGATGAGGGACACATGTTCATTCCTATATTTACAGACACCACCACCACCACCACCACACACCACCACCACCACACACCACCACCGCCACCACAACCAACACCACCACCGGGCGTTGACGGGCGTCAACGCCCGTTGGTGGAGGTAGCTCCCGTGTGACAGAGCCCTTGGGTCGGAGCTCTTGGAGCTCAAAGCTTGTGGAGCTCAGAGCTCGGAAATGACGTCGTCGCATGCATGCGAGCGTACCTGTGGTGCACCCTGTACCCTATAACCCGCAGGGAATAGGGTACACCAGGGTGCGGGTGCAGCACAGATACGCGCGCATGCATTGAGGCGGATGCTGATACAGAGACTGCTGAGAGTGTATCGACTGATACCGAAACAGAGATTGCTGACAGCCTGTCTAGTGATACGGAGAGCTTGACCTCAGATAGTCAGCCTACATCCCAGGAAAGTGAGGCAGAACCTACCTTTTGGGATCGTATTGTGACAGCAGCTATCAATACTCACGCTGCGGCGATCGAGGACGCGGAACAGGATAACTTACAACAGGCGTACACCCAAATGCGCCCCTGCATCGGGAAAACAGCCATGGCGATATATGAACAGTATACCTTACTACCGCTTGAAATGAAAGGCGACCCCACGCACAGGTCCATCATGAAGACCAAGCGTCACTTGGAAGAGACTAGGGGGCTACCACCCACCGAGGCCCTGGAAAATGCGATCAGAATGCGCAAACAACTGTTTCAGGACATGCTGCCCGAACAATATCCAGGCCTGCCCGACGACGATTAGAACAAACGGATGAGAGCGAACATGGCCGAAGATGGGACTTTCTTAAGGACGGCTTCTGATTGGACAAGAGCAGCCGAGAATACATCTAACGGGCAAGAACAAATATGACAGATACAGCGCCAAGTGGCGGTCTCTGGTTGGATAAGTCTTCTCGAATTGTAAACATACGCAACGCGGCTTCCCCAGCGTGGTTATGATGTAACATTGGGGAGAATAAGCTATATGAAAACTTGTTGTTGTTGTTGTTCTCTCATCTGTCATGCTTGTTGCTGTAGTTGTTTTTCTCTCATCTGTCTATAGCATGGTGTCAAGGCGTTATGCTAGGGTGTTAAGGCGGACGTTGACGGGCGTCACTGCATTTCCAATGCATTAGTGACAATTCCATGACAATCAGAGCTTTTGGGCTAATTCACCAGGGAGCTGAAGCTTTGAGCTTGGCGTTGGCGTGCGTTGCTACAAGATGCCATTTGACACGACGCATCCGAATCAAGGATGGTCCATTTCTACCCCAAAACATCTTCCTTCACACCCTCAAAATGCTCAATTTGGCTACTACTCCTACTGATGACGTCACCGATGACGTCACAGATGAAGTTGACATCCTTCAAATCGGGGTCTACACCCCGAGAGCTACATAATGACACCCACACGACGCATTCGGAGCAATAGTGGACCATCTCTACACCAAATACCTTCCTTCACTTCCCCAAAATGGCCACTTTACTTACTACACCCAACTGCGCATGCGCAGATTGACGCGACTTGCAATAAAAAACACGCCATTCTGGCTCTACCCCACAAAAGCTTCACTATGACACCTCCCACAACCCATTTGAACCACTAGTGGGACATATCGGCCCCAAAATGTCTATTTCCATAATACGGCCTGCCTGCCCATACGCAGAATGACGATATTCCTACCCCACATCCACCCAGTCGGATGCTCCCTCACGTGTGCTTCACATTGATACCTCACTTGACTCCATCAGACCAATAGTGACCCACCTAAACCCAAAAACGTCTATTTCCATTCCTTTTTCCCACAGTTCCCTGTCTGCGCATGCGCAGAATGTTGAACACGGACAACACACCAGTCCAGACAGATGCTCCTTTACGACTGTTTTATATTGATACCTGATACGACTCCATCGGCCCATTAGGGGCTCCCCTAGATCCCAAAACGTTTATTTCCATACATTTTGTATACTGCGCATGCGCAGAATGACGTCCGTTCCACGTCTCACCCACCCCGTCGGATGCTCCTTCACGAATGCTTCACATTGATGCCTCATACGACTCCATAGGACCAATAGTGGCCCACCTTGACCCCAAAACGTCTATCTCCATACCCTTACGATTCCCTCTCTGCGCATGCGCAGAATGTTGACAACAGCCGAGACACTAATCCAGGTGGATGCCCCTCACACATATGCTTCACATTGATACCTCATACGACTCCATCGGCTCATTAGGGGTTCACCTCGATCCCAAAACGTTTATTTCCATACCCTTTGTCTACTGCGCACGCGCATAATGCCGATATTTCAACCCCAGGCCCAGGCCGTCGGATGCCCCCTCGCATATGTTTCACATTGATACCTCAGTCGACCCAATCGGACCACTAGTCGCCCACCTCGACCTTCAAAACATCTATTTCCATACCCTTTCCCAACAATTCCCTGTCTGCGCATGCGCAGAATGTTGACAACGGCCGAGGTACTAGTCCAGGCGGATGCTCCCTAACATATGCTTCACAGGGATACCTCATACGACTCCATCGACCCATTAGGGGCTCCACTAGATCCCAAAACGTCTATTTCTATACCCTTTGAATGACGATATTCCAACCCCAGTCCCACCCCGTCGGATGCTCCTTCACGAATACTTCACACTGATACCTCATACGACTCCATAAGATCATTAGTGGCCCATCTAGACCCCAAAACGTGTCGGGACCCATACAAGGTCCAGTTTTCGACACCAGATGATCACATTCCAACAAAATGGTCAGTTTTCGACACCGGACGTGCCGCCATCTTGAACCAGAAAGCAGACCCCGGCTTCTTGGATATGTCCCATAATGCACCGGGTAAAAATACTCGCTTCTGATTGGCTGAGGGCAGCGCCCCAAAACAACCGGAAGTGAGCGCCCCACAAATAAGAGCCAATTTAGCCTTTTCCTACTACTGGCCATGTTGAGCCTATTTGCATCCCCCCTCCCCCCCTTCCCCTGATCCTCTCGAGTTGGGGATCAAGGGTAAATTTAAGATGGCCACCATGTAGAGTACGACAAAAGTGATGTTATCGTCATTTTCTTTAAAATTCCTGCTTTTCGTCGAGGAGAATTGGGTAAAATCTATAGATCTATAGAGCTTGACCCAATGGCATACTGTAGTAAGTTTTGGCCCCCTAGCTCACGGGGTAAAACAATACAATCCTACGAATATTCTTCCGGTTTGAGCCGTTTATTCTATCCAACGGTTACGTAGGTCATCACTTAACATCAGATGGTTTAATAGAGCTAATACATTAGTGCTTTTGATTATTTATATCTAATACCACTCAAGCCAGTTCTAGGGTCCGTGTGGTGATGTCATTGAAGTCCACGTCTTATAAAAAGGCGAGGCTGGAATCATCTTGGGTCTTGGGATATTTTAGACATGCAGTCAGAATACTGATCTGTTGGGTCGTTTAACCCTATCTGGCTTGGGCTTTTTGGGACATGTTCAGGCCTGGGTAGGGGCCATTTCGCCCCCTCCCATTAGTTTTCTCACCCCTTGAGCTACATGTAGGGAGCTCAAACTCACCACACTATACGCTTGGATCAAGCTCTGCCAGAAAATGTAAAAAAATCCAAGATGGCCGCTTCATGACAGTGATGTCATTTTCAAAAACGACATTTTTTGTCCGATTTTTCGAACAGATTTCTCGAATTTTTCATTTATGCAATTTCTCCGCTAAAACTGCGTGATAACTTAGCAAATATCATTGTGATGTGAAATAGAATAGTTTTTGCCCACTTTTCATCGCGGAAAAGCAGAAATTTTGAGGAAAAATGACGAAAACATCATTTTTCTTGTGGGCGCTATCTTGAATTTATCCATGATTCTCTACTCGAGTGGTTATGCAAGTAGGCTCAACATCACCTCAATATGAGTAACTATAAAGTTACGGAGTGTCAGCTCTTAATTTGTTGTCGTTCCGGAGATAGCGCAGAAAGTTTGGTAGGGTCATTTTGCCCCCCGTCCCTCCCCCAAAGGCCTGTAAGGGTTAGATGGAAATGGAAACAGCCTTTTTCTTTAATTTGACTTCGGCGTTCGTATGATTTCACACATGTGTAGACTAATGCCAGGGAAAACTTGCGAATTTGCGAAGATTGTATTATCTTGACGTGGAATTATTTCCAGCTATACTCTAAAAGTACCTGATGACAAGGCTTGGGGAGCTTTCCAAGATGGTAAATGGACAGGACTCGTCGGGGACTTGTTCTACAAGGTAAACACAGAAGGCAGGTCAGACTGTTGCTAGTGAATCATCTTTATCGGAGGATTTCCGCATCCATGGTTGAAAATCCCATTTTCACGTGACATTATTAGGACGAAACTTGAAGAGGGCATCTCTCTGTCTTTCTAACGTTGTGAATAATTTTAACCAGATTTTATTTTTATAGTACTCTATTAAATAATTAGATTGAAATTAGTGAACAATCTATTCCGATTGAAAATCAATCTTTTCCGATTGAAAATCAATCTGTTACATTGAAAATTTCAGTTTATTAGGATCTGTTTGATCGATTGTTCAGTCTACAATAGATTGATTCTGCTAATTTCAATCGCATCGAAAAGATTAACATTTTAATCTGTTCCTAATTCCAATCTTCTCAGATTAAGTTGTTCATCTTTCGGTGCAATTGGAATTATTGTGTCTATCAATGTAGACGTCACAGTGGTGTCATATTAAAAAAAATACTTTTTGTCACATTTTTCGGTCAGATTTTCCGATTTTTTATTGATGCTATTTTGTCCGAAAAAGAACTACATAATAGATAAGAAAATAATCATCGGGTACAATAAAATCATTTTGGCACTTTTGTACGTAAAAATGTAAAACACAAGAAAAATTCTGAATTTATCTATGGTCGGTTTGCAAATTGACTAAACATAAATTCTATATGATAGTCTATAAATTTACCGGAATGTCGGCTCTAATTTATTGGTCATTTCTGGAGCAGCGAAAGAAGCTTGGCAAGAGAGCCCATAATATCCTCTCACCAGCATCATCAACAGAGCCAGTACACAATATGGACCCACTGCCATGCCGATAGGCTTATGCTTTACCAGGTCGGAGAAATGTGCCTCTCCAATTTTGGAGGTAAAAAAGGTCGTTTTTCTTGAAAATATGAACAAATGAGCATTTTTTTCTAAATGGCGCCAAAATTGATATATTTTCAAATTGGTTTACGTGCATTGAAGAAATTGTTGCCTATCTACTTCAGGAGGTAGAGAGCGGTCTGTTATCCTATCAATGGCAAAATGTGTTAACATATGTAACTATATATCACTTTTGACGTCATTTAGAAAAAAAATGCTATTTCGTTCATATTTTCGGAGTTATTCAAGAAAAACGACCTTCTTTACCTCCAAAATTGGAGAGGCACATTTCCACGACCTGTTTACTGAAGACGGAAACATGGTGCTTTCGATATAAAGCCGCAAGTTCATATCGCTTCACGACAAGGCAAATGTGTATACTTCAATTGTGGAGCTATCTATTAAAGGCTTTCGTATTATACTGAAATTACTCGATTCGAGACGTTCATTTGATTTTTTTGATCATCCACATAAGGCTAGTATTAGCTTTAAAATCGCGGCGTTACCAAAAATCCAATGCTGAATGAATAAAACCGAAATAGCTATTTTATTGGGAGTCTATAGCAATATAGCTGCATTTCCACACGGTGCTCTTCACATCTTTCAGTATTCTTCTGTGAGTAAATTAATAGTTATTCATGACCCCAGGCTGTATGAAAAGAGGGAGTTTCAAGGGGGGAGGAGTAGAAATTATTATTATGCCGCGAACATATTGTTAAAGGCCTATAAAACAAACATACCAACGGACAACTTCAGCGCGTCCTTTCGATCACGAAACGGTCAGCATTTTCCACTGCACGACAAGTAACTCACCACAACACATGTAACGTCCAACAATTTCGATCTACTTTCGTTCGGAAACCGACTTTTATTTTTGAAGAAATGACGCCTTCTGATGAATTGCACCTGCAAAATTCACAGAGAACACATCTGAAACAGAAACGAAAATTACAAGATCATCTAAAAGCTCCGTCGCAACAACGACTACAACAATTATGTCTCACGAGAACATTCTTGGTGATGAAAATTCATGCACAAGCGGTATGGATCCTTCCCAAACGACACGTAAGGTAGTAAATGATACATGTGGCTCCTGCAACACACTTGTACATAGAACTGATATGTCAGATCTGTAATGGACTGATACGTGAAATTTATAATTCCTGGCGGACACATATAATATACTGTTGAAAGAAGATACGAATATCCACTAGTATTGCAAACAAATGTGAAAAAGCTTTTCAGGTGACCTGAGATCTTTGTCTAGAACTGAGATTGAACACAGACAAACGAAATCACAAATGCACACTTCAATGCAAATAGGTGATGACAAATGGAGCAACCCCGAGGAGCAAAAGGCTTACCAAGTATAGAGAATGCCACAGACGAAAAGTGCTATGAAATTTCTGAATAACTCCAGGAGTCGCAAAGTGAGAATGCGGAAATACGTGTAGCGCATGATACTGTCAAAGTAGAGCGACTCATGTAAGAACTAACTTATCTAAACTAACTAAATACAGAAGAGTTTACGAAGAACAAATCCCACTGACTCGGGTCAAGAAAAGACCCCGATGATCAGGACAAGGTAAACTTCGTCCACTAAGACTAGGACGGGATCAAACTCGAGACCAGCCGCTTCGAAGCGAGCGTTCTACTACAAAACGCTCAGATCGGGAGGAAATACAGCATTCGGGTAACGTCATCATGAAATATTCGTATATTTTACCAAATACAAAGGAGTTTATTCGCATTCATTTGGAAGAATATATTTTTTAAAGTATTCAGCTTCATTGTGAGAGAGCAAGTGTTTTCCTGGGGAAATTAAAAATATGCCTTATATTGTTACCATACTCCTGAATGACCCTTGAAATTGTAACGGGATTTCGCGATGATAGATATTCTGAATATTCGGAATGGGGAACAGATTCAGCTACGTGATTAGCTGGGAAGGACATCCCACCTCCAACTTTACACATTCTTATTGGATTTTAATGGACACATCTCAAGTGGTTGAGTAAATGCAAGAGAAATAGATTGGTCTCAAACGTTGGTGACTCGACGGCGTGAACAATAAGACACTAAATTTCACTTACACGAGTACTGCAGACAAAATAACAGGAACGTAGCACTTAATAGTTTTGTTTTAACCAGGTGTGAGATGATGGCAGATCAACACTGGTATGTGTACAATGCGTAGTGTCAATTACATAACAATATATGAAAAAAGAAGCAGGGAGTGTTACTATTAAACATGGTAAGGACACAATAGAAGGACACAATAGGCCAATATGTACTGGGTCAATAGACGACGAATATTATAGTAGACAATAGGCAGTCAAAGAGATTAGCATAATAGACAAATCAACAATCAACACGATTAAGAAAGTGACAATATCTGAATAATCATCCATAGAACTAAAGCTGCAACACAAATGAAAGTAATAATAACTAAACATTGTTCGTACAATGACACAGTCTTTCCATGAGAGACACCAAACATATCATTTGGCTATAATGGAATGAATTTTGAAATGAAAGCAAATCTGGAAGAGAAATACGATTAGCCTGACCGGGATTAGAACCCACGACCTCTCAATCAAGGTTTAACCCTCCACTTTATTGGAAGCCGTGATCGGCTGAGGATTCGCATGGAAGATTTGAATTATTAATTCATGTATATGTTAAAATATAAAGCAACAGCCCAATACAAAGACAAATGTTTTTAACGTCCAGAATCAGAATACTCGACCCTATACCACCCCAGACACGCTACCCCATAGATGTCACCGAACTGACGCCTCAACACAGAATATGATCCTGTGACTTTCACGCAATATAGGACGTAGACCCAATACACTCTCCAAGCAATTGTTACAGGCACAGATTTCTGGAAGAATCGACCCTGTTCCCAAGGGCGTCGTTAGGGAAGTCACCTAAAAAAATCCTGAAGACGCCCTGGTTCTCCCAGTTTTTGCCTGGACGGCTTTGTGTGTACGAAGGGGTACCAAGACAAAGAAATCATCCACGCGATTACAACACATATTTATCAGCATAACCTAACCAATAACAGACTTACCAAATTGTACATAGCGACTCTTCTTTACTTGTATTTATATTTCCCTCTGCTCTCTTATTGTTATTTATTTTTATTATTTAATTATTTATGTTAATATCTAGTGCTGCAAAAGATATTAAATTAACGAAGAAATGTACCGTGAAAGTTAAATAAAACATCGAGTTGATGGGCCGCGAAATCCGTATGGGAAGCGGCCCTTAAACTACAATTTCAATCAATCAAGAGAAATGTTAAGGAAATGAAACAAGAACATGAAAAACACAATGGAGAACCCGATCTCGTGACAGCCCATGTTCTTAGCAATTCAACAGATTAATTTCGGAAAGAGTAATAAAGTACCATGTAATGTATACCGTGTATATAGATATAACCTATATAGTAATACATACTATGTTAAGCTTTAGTATGAGTGCATATATGTATAAATGCTGCATGTACTGGGTAGTAGTAGCTTATTTCATTTTCTGGAATGTGTGATTAGTTTAAATAGCTTGATGAAGTATGAACTTCCAATAAAAAATCCATTAATTCTCAAAACGGCAACTTGGAAATGTCTGTCATGTTTCCCCGATGTAGACGGCCTGGAGGCATATGTAGCACACGATGACATATAGCACATTCGCGGAATAACATGAAAAGATTCTTTCACAGAAAAGGTAGAACTGCAATAGGTCAGGATATTTCAAGTTGAGGGTTGATATGTGCACACAGTTTTATCTGAGAAAGCGGATGTCCAATAAATCCGGTTAGTCTCAAATGGTGCTACGTATCTTATAATCTCATGCTATATAAACTAACATGGCTACCCACATCTTGTAGCAAGGGCAGACAACACAGATAAACAATGACGAGCTTCATGGAATCAAGGCTCATGTTTTAACTATTTCTTCTTTGTAGAATGTTGACCTGGTCGCGGCACCTCTTGCTACAAGCACGTTTCGTGAGCAGGGATGTGACTTCACATTTCCGTATTACTACGAGATTAACGTTATCATCATTCGTTTGCCCGACCCGACGACATACAAGTGGCAAATCTTGCTGAGTATGCTTTCCTGGTCAGTTTTAGCTTGTATGTGTCTATCAATTCCCATTACTGCTGCAGTGGCGTATATGCTAGAAGCCTACAATTACTCGATCCGACCAGACATATGGAGTGAACGAATGAGTAGGAGGCCGAGTTACACGGAATCGGTCTGGTATCTCTTAGGAGCATTACTATATCAAGGTAAGACTGATTATGCAAATTTAGAGGAATGGTTTTGTTAACGGCAGACATGGCTAATTACTCTTGGATACTAGTTATACCGTATACGCAGACCGATGAGTTATAGGCCTCGGACCAATACAGGATCTACACTTGTGGCATTGTTAACGTAATTGCATCTCGTCGATTCCCTAATTAAGTCTAGACTTACATATTTCGGAAAGAAGTGATTTAATTCAACTGCTACACCATGAAAAACTTGTTGGCTGCGTTGCCTGTCTCGATTTTGAGTTATACGCTCTCCTACAAATGACGCCACCCAAATAGTCCCTCTCAGCAACACCTTATTAGACCCTGAATTAACATCAAACTCGTAGCTAAGCCGAACACATATCATACTCCAGACAACTTCCACTGACCTTCAACAATTCACTTCTCTGGCAGAGGCTGCCTAAAGGGGTCAACGGATCGGGGCTATTTTTGTAGTGGGCTGGTGCCTACTAGGGTAGGTAATTTAGCCTAGTCACCTTACTAATAAGCATGGGCATTCCTTGTTGGCTTGTTATAGAATTTGAGAAATTTCACTAAAATCCACTGAGCGGTTGACGAATTATGAGGTTTCCAATTCATGTATCTCAACTTAAATACAACGCTGTTTGGCTTCCTCGAGCAAGTTTATGGGTGCAACAATGATATCATGTTTGACTTATTGACCAGAGTCCCAAATAGTAATTACAAGGATGATCCTCACATTCGCCCATATTTCAGCACATGCTACGACCTCTTTAGCCGTTCTTATGAATTAGGGTAATTTTTTTCATAATGGTAGCCCTAAGCCACTTATTTTGTGCAATTTTTACCATTAATGTTTGGTTTTCTTAAAAAAACAAAATCGTGAAACTGTAAAATTTGGAACTGTTTTACAGGAAAACTATTTGTGATCAAATAAAAGAGCGCATGCCAATTACACATCGAAATCTGACCCCCGCCAACCAAGTACACCAATAAAGGAAGACCCTAGCTGTCACTTTTGTTCGCCATTAGTCAAGAACGAACGTATCTATTCAGGCCATACACTTTCAGAAAAGGACACTTAACCCTACCTGGCCTGGGAGGGAGGGGGGGAGTAGAGCACTTTCCGCTCCCCCCCCCTGTTGGTTTCTATCTCGTATCTCCGTAACGACAAAAAAGTTGAGAGCTGACACTCCGTGACTTTTCCGATTATCATATTGGGGGCATTTTGAGCTTATTTGCATGACCCCCAAGCAGAGGATCATGGGTAAATTCAAAATGGCGGCCATGGGGGTACCAGAAAAGTTATGTTTTCGCCATATTTCTTCAACAATTACACAAAAATTCAGCATGTTGATTCAACACGATTCTATGCATTTTACTGAAACCATATATCTTAGCATCACCAAAAAAACACCCCCTGATTCCCCCCTCCCTCCCTTCCCCCAATAACCCTACCAGTCCTGGGGGAGGGGGGGCCAATATGCCCCCCTTACTAAACTTTCTGCGATATATCGGGAACGCCAAGCAATGGAGCGCTGAAACTTCGTGAAGTTATAGGTTATTATGCAGTTTTTGCGAAGAAAAATCAATAAGAAAAATCAATTTTGACCAAAAATCGTCCAAAAATGCTCATTTTGAAAATGACGTCACAGTGACGTCATATTGGCGGCCATCTTGGCTTTTTTACATTTTCTTGTAGAGCTTGACCCAAAGATATAGTGTGGTAAGTTTCAGCCCTCTAGCCTTAGAGATAGCGAAAATATTTAGGGGGGGTCACTTTCCGCCCCCCTCCCCAGGCTGCGGTACACCCCAAATCGCCCAGGCCAGATAGGGTTAAGGTAATCAATGACCACTCCGATTTTTATCTTACGTTCTCGAGCTCGGCTTAATATGACCAAGATCCATGCAAAACATCGAAAAATTGGTGTTTATCTCGTTAACACCATACAATATAGCCCCCATCTCGCGGATGGAGCACTGGTAGCGGGGTCACCCGTCAATATCACATGACCAATTTAAGCAGTGATGAATAGAGTCGCTTCATTTGGGGCTGAGTAGGAGCTTCAAGAACACTACCGCTTTAAGCCAATGTACCAGTATTTCTGATAATTTTGGCCTTTTCAAGAGACAGTCAATAATCTGAATAATTGAATTCACGGGTTATAACTTTGAATCATGACCTCATAGCATATCATAGCGAGTGACATAGAGGGCAACAACTGTAAAATTTAGAAAACAACCGCGATTAACCAGTAGCCATATCATACAAAAATAGCGCCAAATGTTCTTAAATACAACACTGTTTGACTTCCTCGAGCAAGTTTATGGGTGCAACAATGATATCATGTTTGACTTATTGACCAGAGTCCCAAATAGTAATTACAAGGATGATCCTCACATTCGTCCATATTTCAGCACATGCTACGACCTCTTTAGCCGTTCTGATGAATTAGGGTGATTTTTTTCATAATGGTAGCCCTAAGCCACTTATTTTGTGCAATTTTTACCATTAATGTTTGGTTTTCTTAAAAAAACAAAATCGTGAAACTGTAAAATTTGGAACTGTTTTACAGGAAAACTATTTGTGATCAAATAAAAGAGCGCATGCCAATTACACAACGAAATCTGACCCCCGCCAACCAAGTACACCAATAAAGGAAGACCCTAGCTGCCACTTTTGTTCGCCATTAGTCAAGAACGAACGTATCTATTCAGGCCATACACTTTATTATCTCAGAAAAGGACACTTAACCCTACCTGGCCTGGGAGGGAGGGGGGGAGTAGAGCACTTTCCGCCCCCCCCTCCCCCTGTTGGTTTTTATCTCGTATCTCCGGAACGACAAAAGAGCTGACACTCCGTGACTTTTCCGATTATCATATTGGGGGCATTTTGAGCTTATTTGCATGACCCCCAAGCAGAGGATCATGGGTAAATTCAAAATGGCGGCCATGGGAGTACCAGAAAAGTGATGTTTTCGCCATATTTCTTCAACAATTACACGAAAATTCAGCATGTTGATTCAACACGATTCTATGCATTTTACTGAAACCATATGTCTTAGCATCACCAAAAAACACCCCCTGATTCCCCCTCCCTCCTCCTTCCCCAATAACCCTACCAGTCCTGGGGGAGGGGGGCTAAAATGCCCCCCCCCCTACTAAACTTTCTGCGATATATCGGGAACACCCAACAATGGAGCGCTGAAACTTCGTGAAGTTATAGATTATTATGCAGTTTTTGCGAAGAATTTAAAAAAAAAAATCGATTTTGACAAAAAATCGATTTTGACCAAAAATCGTCCCAAAATGCTCATTTTAAAAATGACGTCACAGTGACGTCGTATTGGCGGCCATCTTGGCTTTTTTACATTTTCTTGTAGAGCTTGACCCAAAGATATAGTGTGGTAAGTTTCAGCCCTCTAGCCTTAGAGATAGCGAAAATATTTAGGGGGTCACTTTTCGCCCCCCTCCCCAGGCTGCGGTACACCCCAAATCGCCCAGGCCAGATAGGGTTAAGATAATCAATGACCACTCCGATTTTGATCTTACGTTCTCGAGCTCGGCTTAATATGACCAAGATCCATGCAAAACATCGACAAATTGGTGTTTATCTCGTTAAAACCATACAATATAGCCCCCATCTCGCGGATGGAGCACTGGTAGCGGAGTCACCCGTCAATATCACATGACCAATTTAAGCAGTGATGAATAGAGTCGCTTCATTTGGGGCTGAGTAGGAGCTTCAAGAACACTACCCCTTTAAGCCAATGCACCAGTATTTCTGATAATTTTGGCCTTTTCAAGAGACAGTCAATAATCTGAATAATTGAATTCACGGGTTATAACTTTGAATCATGACCTCATAGCATATCATAGCGAGTGACATAGAGGGCAACAACTGTAAAATTTAGAAAACAACCGCGATTAACCAGTAGCCAAATCATACAAAAATAGCGCCAAATGTTCTAACGGCAAAGCCTCACCCCGTCTCCGCCCAATACAGTTCCTGGCCTTTTCCACATGTTACTAACACAGTTCACAATTCAATCAAAATACCTAACTTTGCGTTGTATGCTTATCCAATTTCCATTTTACAACACAAGTGATCCCAGCAGCCTTGGATCACATCACCTGACTAGGATAGGTACTAGGCATTGACATTGCTTGTTGACTTGTTATAGAATTTGAGAAATTTCACTGTGAGCCGTGACGAATTATGATGTTTCGAATTCATGTATTTCAACCTAAATACAACATTGTTTGGCTTCCTCTAGCAAGTTTATGGGTGCGATAATGATATCATGTATCACTCAAGCAACCATCACAAGGGTCCCAAATAGTAATTACAACGATGATTGCATGATGCAATCTCTTTAGCCGTTCTTACGAATTATTGTAATTTACACTTTATTATCACAGAAAAGGACATTTAAGGTTATCACTGACTACTCCGGTTTTATCTCATGGAGCATTGTTAGCGGGGTCGCCCGTCATTATTCAATATTACACGACTAATTAAAGCAGTGATGAATAGAGCCGCTGACTAGGGGCTTCAAGAATACTCTCCCTTTCGGCCAATGTACCATTATTTCTGATAATTTTGGCCTTTTCAGGAGACATTATTAGGAGAATAATTAATTCATGATGCAAAACTTGAAGCATGCCCCTATAGCATATCATAGCGATTGACATACCACCACCCGGTCTCCTCCCTTACAGTGCCTAATTCAACCAAATATACCTAACTTTGCGACGTATGCCTTATCCAATGTCCATTTTCCAACACCAAGTGATCTCAACAGTCGCGGATCACGCAACCTTTAGTAGGTTTTAGGACACTAGAAGATTTACATTGGTTGCATCTTGTCGATTCCCTAATTAAATCTAGACTTCCATATTTCGGCAGGAAGTACTTTAATTCAAGTGCTTCCAATTGACAAGCTTCTTGGCGGGGGTTGCTCGTCCCGATTTTGAGTTATACGCGCTCCTACAAATGACGTCATACTTCATGACTTTTTATCTGCTTTGAGAAAGCAGTGCTGTCAGCAAAACAGCTCCTCTGAGCAACATGTTCTTAGACTCTGAGTTAAAAGCTGAATCGAGCACATATCATACTCCAAATTACAAGCGTCTAGTCCGTCATTCATAATTCAGCCGTCGTCCATTAAAGAATATCCATATTCCATATAATAGTATTAGCACCAAATTCAAAAAGTATAAAAAAAATTCATAGTATACATAAACATAGGCTAGTTTCCTGCAAGAGAGAAGCGGTCAACAATATTCACTGATGACGACAAGACATCATGATGTATAAAATTCGTATCGCTGATCAGTATTCTTAATCCATAATAATCGTTGTAAAGTCGTCATCTAGAGAATGGTGTATCTCAGTCACGCTTTGATTGTGACTGTTCATATGAGCACCATGAGGATCTTGAATTACATGGGTTCATACGGCCCCTAGCCCCGGGTTAATCGGAATTAGACACAAGTTACGAAACGTAACGCCATAGATCTTGCACGCTACGTATTTTGCTATCAGCAAGCGATATGTATCACCAAATTTGAGAAACCTTGAGTGGAGGCGCTTGGTGGAATAGCCCTGTTTTTTTCATATTTAACACAGGATCTAGCAAATGTTACTAGACGAGTTATGTATACGCCATATGCAGGTCTCACTGGAATATTACTGTCCAGAAAGGGATAGTGGACGATGTCGAAATTGTAATCATCTCTTTTGTCATAAAGTCGACGAGAGAGAATGTCTGATTCATTTTTATAGAGATATAGATCTAAATATGATGTGCCTGCAGGACTATCTGTAGTTTCCTTCAAATCCAGTGAAGGTGGATATATATCCTTTACTGCGCCATTTATATAGCGATTATCCACAGCGAGATGATCGTCTATACAGCGTTTGATGAATGAGAAAGAACGAGCTTTGAATGGATCGATTTTTGAAAGCGCCTGCATATAGTCATATTCATAAGAGAACAAATACAGATCAGCCAAAAGGTGTGCGCAATTAGTACCCATTGGAATACCTATATGCTGCTGATATATTGTGTTGCCAAATTTCACATAGATGTTTTCAATGAGAAATTCAAGCAACTCTATAAACAAAGAAACATCCCATGAATGATATCTCTTGTAATTAGTAGAGCTAAAACAACTACCACTGGTCTTCAATTATTCGTCGCAATAGAGACAGGATTTTTTATAAAACAATTCACTTCTCTGGCAGAGCTTGCCTAAAGGGGTCGTCCGTTCGGGACTATTGTTTTTAGTGGTCTGGTGCCTGTATAGCTATAAGAGGAGGTATCTCACAAGGAAATAATTTGGGTTTTTTTGCGTAGGCGCTCGTGTCACATTAGCTTATATATATCAAAGACATCACGAATTAGATTTCGAAGGAAATCACCGATAATCCTAATATTAGTATATCATAATTTTTAGATCCATTAGCAAATATTACTGAATGTATTGACACTACGAGAACAGAGATAATATAAGTACAGGTGATTAACCCTATATGCCCTGTACTTTTGGGGACCTGTCCAGGCCTGTGGAGGGGCCATTTCGCCACCCTCCTCCCCCCGAAATTGTTTTTCTTAACTAGGGGGCTGAAACGTACCATATTGTACCCCTGGGCCAAGCTCTACCAGAAAATGTAAAAAATATAATATGGCCACTTTGATGACATCACAATGGCGTCATTTTTAAAAACGGTATTATTTGGTCACTTTTTCGGTCAGATTTTTCGAATTTTTCATTTAAGTAATTGCTCCGCAAAAACTGCTTTATAAATTAGTAAATATTTTATGTGATGTGGAATAGTGTGATGTGGAATGAAATTGCCCACTTTTCATCGCGGAAAAGCAGAGTGGCCGCCATCTTGAATTTACCCATGATCCTCTACTCCGGTGTTTGTGCAAAAAGGCTCAAAATGACTCCAATATGATAAACTATAAAGTCACGGAGTGTCAACTCTCGATATTTTTGCCGTTTCAGAGATAGCGAGATAGTTTTGGTAGGGTGGGTGGGTGGGGGGGGGATGGCATTAGCCCCCTCCTCAGGCTTGGTAAGGTTAATACCTACCCATCTGTGAAACGGCACATCATGTATAGACCTTTCAACATCATAAGCTATCTCATTTTGGACAGTAACATTCCAGTGGAACGAGCGTATGGCGTATACCTTTCTCGCTTAGTAACACTTGCTAAATCCTGTGTAAAATGTGACGATTTAACGGCTATACCACCAAGTCCTTCTCAGAATTTGGCGATACACATCGCGTTTGATAGTACAATAAGACCGCAGCGTCCAAGATGGCGTTACGTTTTATGGCGTTACGTTTTCCAACTAATTGCGCTTAACCCGGGGCTGTACTTGCGGTGTTCGTAAGAGTAGAACCAATCAAAGCGTGACTGAAATACATCATTCTCTAGATAACGACCATGGGCCATGTGAAGGTGATAATGCTGTTATACGAATTAGTTCTTTGGATTATGGACGCGGAAATTCTTGCATGAACGACAGTTAAATACCAAAAGACGGACTGGACGCATGTATATCGCACGCATACATGCCTTGCCTAATACATGTACATGTTAATCATATCTCCCTGAAATGTTTCTTGCGTGTAATGCAAATATGATATATCGATGCATTTAAGGCTACTGACATCATTCGGTTCGGTTTCTTGGTAATGAAGCGCGGGTTATATACGTTTGCCGTTCGATTGTCGGCTCAAACGCACGCCTGTGTTGGGGATCACAATGCAAAATGAGTTGCAGGACAATTTACAAACAGCGTAAGCTAATACAATACTGAAGTATTGTTTTAGAGTTGACATTTCTTTTATTTTCAAACTTTCATTGCGTACTTGCATCATTTTACAGGTGGGATTTTCCGACCATTATCCATTTCTGCACGTACAATCATTGGCCTTGGTGGCTTTGTTGTCTGGTCTTGGCGGCGACTTTCACAGGTCATTTGATGGCCAGGTTAACTGTTACTTCTGGTGAACCGCCGTTTGAAGACTTGCATGGGATGATCAAGCAAGAAGACTATACCTGGGGAACAGCAGGTGGTGGCACAGTCCTTTCCGTTAGTCTAGAGGTAAATTTGGGCGAACCGCTGCTGCTGTTTGGTGTTTTCCAGCTAGTCGGCCAACTCAACTGATATAAATGCGTTTAGATCCGTCAGTTATTGGGCAGTCTTCGTCTATTATGAGTTCCCAACGGTCCATAACCCAAGAACCTGTTTCAGCAATAATATTGGCACCTAAATTAACATAACAGAAAAATAAAAAGTAAGTTGGAGTTAATTGAATCAGTTTTCAATGATGCCGATAAGATCAATTGATATTCTGTTCATCAAATCCGTTTCACACTTCAATTGCCTTGAACATTTGTCATCGGTCAGTTCATGTAACTCTCTACCTGGTGTAGCAATAGCTTCTTTATAGGGTTCCTAATCTAATTTCTATCTCTAAAACGTTTTAATAAACTTGTATCTTTTGCCTCCGAGAAGACTACCGGAAGTGAAAACGGGGAAATTCTAAAAGGCATCTAACCGAGAAATTTACGTTTTTCACTGTTTTATCCATGCTTTGTGATATCACCACCCACAGATTATTTGAACTTATATTATTTAACAAAATGTGCAATTTTCGAGAGAAGTAAAGAGATAATTTAACCCTATTTGTCCTGGGCGATTTAGGGAGTACCACAGCCTGGGGGTGGGGGGGGGGAGGGGGGTGTCCCCCAATATATTTTCGCCATGGCAAAGGTTAGAGCTTGGGTCAAGCCCTACAACAATATGTTTTTCCTCCAAAAACTGCATGATAAATCAGTAAATAATAATCTGATATGAAATAAAATATGACGACTATACAGCTCACCAATCCCCAGTGTACGAGTTGGCAAAGCGACACAGCTCATCAATTACCAATATACGAGTTGTCAGAGCATTTCCATCATAGCTCTCTAGATTTGTATCTAATACCGCTTATGCCGTTGCTAGGGGCCGTGTGGTCATGTCATCCAAGTTGCCACAGGAACAGGTACAATAAAAGCGTATCTGATATACAACACATATCACAAATCGTTAGATTCTTGCTATGTGCTTTATAATAGGTTAACCAGAAGACTATACTGTGAAGTCATGTGGCTCGGTCAGTATGTCGGCAACTCTTCCCACTTCCCTTATATGTGTTGTAATTTTTACCTGTATATGGCGCGATTCTCCTGGTGTACGTTTCGTTCCCGAGGTCCGCCCCCTGTACAGATCTTTTGGTCTTTGATATATATTGGCATTGTGGAAAGTTGATGCTGGGTCGACATCTGGCCATACACTCTAGTCTTTTGTGTTAAATGCCGTCATTTTCATCTGCGACGAGACAGCTCACCAATCCCCAGTGTTCGAGTTGTCAAAGCGACAGAGCTCACCAATTACCAATATACGAGTTGTCAGAGCATTTCCATCATAGCTCTCAAGATTTGTATCTAATACCGCTTATGCCGGTGCTAGGGTCCGTGTGGTCATGTCGTCCAAGTTGCCACAGGAACATGCAGTTACAATAAAAGCGTACCAAAGATACAATACATATCTCGAATCGTTAGGTTCTTGGTTTGTGCTTTAGAACAGGCTAAGCAGAAGACTATACTGTGAAATCATGTGGCTCTGTCAGTATGTCGGCATCTCTTCCCATTTCCCTATTATATGTTGTAATTTTTTACCTGTAAATGGCGAGATTCTGCTGGTGGGCCTTTCGTTCCGGAGGCCCGCCCCCTGTACAGATCTTTTGGTCTCTGATATCTGTTAGCATTGTGGGAAGTTGATGCTGGGTCGACATCGAGTCTTACAGACTAGTCTTTTGTGTTAAATGCCGTCATTTTCATCTGACGACTATACAGCTCACCAAACCCCAGTGTACGAGTTGGCAAAGCGACACAGCTCAGCAATTACCAATATACGAGTTGTCAGAGCATTTCCATCATAGCTCTCTAGATTTGTATCTAATATCGCTTATGCCGGTGCTAGGGGACGTGTGTTCATGTCATCCAAGTTGCCACAGGAACAGGTACAATAAAAGCGTATCAAAGATACAACACATATCACGAATCGTTAGGTTCATGGTATGTGCTTCAGTATAGGCTAACCAGAAGACTATACTGTGAAGTCTTGTGGCCGTGTCAGTGTGTCGGCAACTCTTCCCACTTCCCTTATAAGTGCTGTAATTTTTACCTGTATATGGCAAGATTCTGCTGGTGGACGTTTCGTCCCCGAGGCCCGCCACACTATAAACCTTTTGTTCTTTGATATATGTTGGCATTGTGGGAAGTTGATGCTGGTTCGCCATCGGGCCTTACAGACTAGTGTTTTGTGTTAAATGCCGTCATTTTCATCTGACGACGAGACAGCTGACCAATCCCCAGTGTTCGAGTTGTCAAAGCGACACAGCTCACCAACTACCAATATACGACTTGCCAGAGCAATTCTATCATAGCTCTCTAGATTTGTATCTAATACCGCTTATGCCGGTGCTAGGGGCCGTGTGGTCATGTCATCCAAGTTGCCACAGGAACAGGTACAATAAAAGCGTACCAAAGATACAACACATATCACGAATCGTTAGGTTCATGGTATGTGCTTCAGTATAGGCTAACCAGAAGATTATACTGTGAAGTCATGTGGCTGTGTCAGTGTGTCGGCAACTCTTCCCACTTCCCTTATAAGTGCTGTAATTTTTACCTGTATATGGCAAGATTCTGCTGGTGGACGTTTCGTCCCCGAGGCCCGCCACACTATAAATCTTTTGTTCTTTGATAGTCTTTTGTGTTAAATGCCGTCATTTTCATCTGACGACGAGACAGCTCTCACCAATCCCCAGTGTTCGAGTTGTCAAAGCGACAGAGCTCACCAATTACCATCATACCAGTTGTCAGAGCATTTCCATCATAGTTCTCTAGATTTTATCTAATACCGCTTATACCGGTGCTAGAGGCCGTGTGGTCATGTCATCCAAGTTGTCACAGGAACAGGTACAATAAAAGCGTACCTGATATACAACACATATCACATATCGTTAGATTCTGGCTATGTGCTTTATAATAGTGAAGTAGGACCTGGTCCGGGAGAAGATGCGGCAGGCTTACCTGTGTATATCAGATCTTGCAAATCCCTCCGGCTGTATATCGTACCTCTGTCTCGTACGGCTGGATGTGGTCGACTGCACAGAGTATAGGCACGGACTCTCCGATCTCCCGTTTTCAGCCTTCTAGCTTTTCATTGGCTGAGGGTCTTCGGGACATTCCGGCCATCTTCGCTGGTTCAACATGATCTCAGCGGCCACTACCACACCCTTCCCCCTCCTGATTTTTGGGGTGGGTTATCTCCAGCCTTTCAGCCTTCCAGTTTTTTCTTTTATCGTGTTTTACATCCAGCCCTATCCCTACCCTAACTGTCCTAACTTCAAAATATGTCCCTAAAAACTCCCAAATATTCCTAAACCTTATGCTACCCTTAAAATGGTGCAGTTCCCATTACTCCAGCATTTCTGCCTAGCATGTCCTGGCCTTACAAATAAGCTACGCCAGCCTCAAAAATACCTACACTAAAAACTTGCCTATCTCTGCACTAAAAATGATGCACTATTAAAAGACACTAAAACTGTTTTTCCCAGATTCAAAGAAATACTCTATTTCTTTCTTTCTTTCTAAACCTCAACTTCAGTCTGTTAGCAGACCGCGAGGCTACTGAACACCCCCCTTCCCCCCCACCGGGGCATGCCTACTAGCTGCCCCAGTGGAAAATCCAAAAGCTACCCATAAAAATTAACCTTAAGAAATGTACTCCAAGGCCTAGCAGCCTTATCCCCTCCCTCCTCAAAATTTAGATGGCTCATCAGCCATTTAGCCTGGAGCCAACCACACACGCTGAGCACGGAGCTGACAAGTCACCCAACCCACCAATTCTTTAAGATCCTTCAACGGCCTTTCAAATATTTAGGCCTAGAATTGGCACCTATCAATAAAAAGGGCTATGTAATCCTAAAGGGTGACAAAAAAAAAGAAAAACTTTCAAGTTTAAGTTCTTGTAACTCTCCATTTATTTTCAGCTATTATGAAAAGCTGAAGCTAATTATCTATAGCTATGACAGGCAATAAGTGTCTCCCCTTTTGTACTCAGCGTGTGTGAATAAAATAACTATTAAAATATTCACTAGAATAGGGAGCTAAAGAGGGAGAACTGCCTACTAGCTTTCTCCCTCCAAAAAGCCCCATTCTCAAAAAAAAAAATAAAAGATAAAAAATAATCACCCCCCCCCTCCCCATCTGTTTCCCCCTGGGATGAGTCCCGAGAATTAGATGTGAGGCCCCAGAGGGAAGACCGCCTACCAGCATCCCCCCACCCAGGACCCCCATCTCAAGACCCATCCCAATTCTGTTTTTCCCCTGGAGTGCTAAGCCCGTCTTCCGGTGACCACCCGGCGCAACGCCCTATACCGAAAGATGGTAGAATCGGCAGGCGTTCCGCCGGGTTATCTCCGCGACCAGCCGGGGTGGCATATTTTTTTACCCCGGCTACCCATTGAATAACGGGCCACACACCCCAGGGGGTATTGATCCGCGGGAATCCTCGAGGAGACTGGCAAGGCGAGTCGGATTCAACCATCAACCGCTCCATGGGCAAGCCCTGAACAGCAGCCCCGGTGTCCCTGCAGTCCAAAACCCGGGCGCTCACCTCAAATATTACATTTGGGAAGCGCCCGAGCCAAGACTCAAGGGCAGCAGAGCTCCCAAGGAAGCAATGCACATGGACCGGATAGCGTCTCCCCCAAGATCCCCAGAAGATCATCGAGGGCCATGGTCCGCCCTCCGCCATCCCGGTAGCCACTCCTCCGGGTATTTTCCCGGCAATGAATGACGACCGGGAGGTTTCGCGGGAGCGCCAATGGCATGATTTCCCTCAGGAAATCAGCCTGACACCGGCGCTCCACGACAGACACATGGTCCTCATAGTCCAGACCGACCTCCCCCAGACCAACACATCCTGGGGACCGCAGAAATTGATGAAGTTTATCCTTGGTTTTCCGGTCCACAGGACGGCCGACCTGGTGGGGGTGCAGTCCGTATGTGGCGTGTACTCCTGGATCCCCGAGGAGCACGGTTAGAGATTTAGACTTCCAGCTCCCCGGGAAAACAAGATCACACACCACATGCTCCATTACCACCGAGGTATGCAACAGATGTACTGTTCCGACTTCGACCCCGATGGTCTCCAAGGTATATTTACCGTGGAGGCGACCGAGGACGACATCCAAGTGGCAATATGAGTCAACCACCCTCAGGGGCGGATGGACCTGAGCAACCCCCAAGGGGTTGTCCAGACCCGAGGAGTCCAAATGAACAAGCAAGACAACAGAGGCCGGGCGGCTCCAAGCTGGGCTGCAACCAAGAATAGGAAAGCTGCCGACCAGAAACCACCGGAGCCTGAAGGCAAATGCCCACAAGAAACACTGCGATAATCAAAAGAAAGAGAGAGAGAAAGAAAGATCCCCGCGCCCAGCCAGAGACCAACCAGCCACTGATATCACGACTGTTCACCAAAGAACCGGGAAACCAGCCGTCCCAAGGCGGCACAGTATCGCAAGCAGATCAGCCATACAAAATTTAGGGCACACCCAAATATTCCCCTCCCCTTACCTACTGCCATCCCTCCCTCCCCAAATTAAATAACCCCGTCCCCTTACCTACTGCCATCCCTCCCTCCCCAAATTAAATAACCCCGTCCCCTTACCTACTGCCATCCCTCCCTCCCCAAATTAAATAACCCCGTCCCCCATAACCCAGCCGTAGAATCCCCCCTTCAATCCACCCCCCTACCCCCCTGTTTCCCCGAACATAATTGGCCTTTTCTTTCTTTTTTTTCTGAAAATCAAAGAAAAAAAAACAAAATGTCTCACACCACCACATCAAAAGCAACTCAAACTAATTACACACCGACAAAACCCGACATCCAACCACACAGACGAAACAACTTGGGCGCCCAAGACAATGACTTCTATACAACATCACAACAATAACGTCACCAATCACAATCTACATGACAAATATGACATCACCAATGACATATCTTGCACAACAACAAGACATCACAAACAATAACGTCACCAATCACAATCTATATGACAAATATGACATCACCAATGACATATTTTGTACAAGAAGACATCACAGACAATAACGTCACCAATCACAATCTATATGACAAATATGACATCACCAATGACATCTTGCACAACAACAACAAGACATCCCAACTTCACTTGCCCTAATTCCCCTAACCTACTCCACTTCTTCACTGGAAGCAGGCTACACATAATTTTTTTTTTTTCATTATCAATATCTTCCCAAATTACATTGTGACTTGTGACTTGTGACCCAGGATGCACCTAGGACCTTTTGGACGAGTCTGCTCACTTCTGACATAGCATAGCATGATTATCCTTTTCCTCTAGCATCAACACCAAAGAAACTTCTAAAATGACCCTAGACCTTATCTAGGAGCAGTCATATGCGGACAAAAACTGGGGTTTTCGAACCTTCCGACCCCCTCGTGTAACACGAGGCTCTATCATCGGTAGAACCGAAGTGGTATCTTCGTGCACTTTTGCCGGTCGCGGTTTCCTAACTTCTCGCGGTTCCGCAAACAATAAGTCTAAGTTCCAATCCGGAACTTCATCTGTCAGACCGAGAGGAACGGAATCCTCTTCAACACCAGGGGCATGCAGTACAGGTTGTATGCCCTCCTCAGGGGAAGACTCCACTGATACCCAATCTGGTACTCGTCCTTGTCCAGCCTTTCCCGTGTCATGGGTGACCTCTCCCGAAGAAAGCTTTACGGATTCTAAACTTGGTACTTGTCCTGATCCAGACCTTCCCGTGTCGGATGCCCTAACTAAACTCAGTACAGCGTGAAGCCCCCGTCGTACCCATAGAGGGATGTCCCTGTCCTGGCATTGACGTAAAACATCATGATGCCCCACATGGGACCTCTTCCTGCTCTCTACCCGGTACAGACATGGGGATAACACCCTACTCACGACAAAGGGGCCCGCAAAGATTGGTCGCAATTTCTTGCTCTGTCCAACTTTGACGGCTAAGTCTCTACGATAAACCAAGTCCCCCACCTCATAGGTCCGGGATTGGATTTCCAGATCATAGGTACGTTTTTGTCTATTTTGAGTAACCCCAATCCGTTCTCGGGCCAGGCGATGCACTTCCTCCATATGTTTCAAGAGGTTTACCAAGTAAGCATCCCCCGTGAACTTTTGCATGTTAACCTCTGCTACTCCCAATAGAATGTCCACTGGCAGAATGACTTCCCTCCCCAACATCAACATGTTGGGAGAGAAACCGGTATCGCGATTCGGCATAGACCGAATAGCCATTCCGATTAATGAGAGGTGTTTATCCCAGTCCATCTGCCTATTCTCCAGGTAACAACGAATCACCTGGAGCAACAGACGATTATACCGTTCCACCTGACCATTGGAACAGGGGCGGTAAGGTTCTGGTAGGGAATCTGCCATAGGAGCGCTATTCACTTGCCGGATACTAGGCTCCCCTTTTTTGGCAACAGTATCAGTGTTCGGGTCGCTGTACACCCCATCCAGTTCCAGCGTTGTCCCGGTCACCTCATTTGTAGAGGGATTACGCAGGCAAATCGGGACCCTTGAAGCACCCCGAATTGCCATCTTGGGCACCATTATAACTGACTGGTCAATCACAGGCTCCAAGACGTAATCAACTGGCGCGAAACCATGCATCGCTCCCTGAACCAACTGGGAGGTGAGCGGAGGAACAGTAACTGTTTCGGCCAGCGTAACCCTACTAATTGACAGTGGTTCCCCTTCCCCATGACACTTCAAGGTCGCGGACACCTTCCTGCCTCCGATAACTAAGACATTCTTATTGAAGTCCACGATACAGTTATTGGCAGACAGAAAGTCAAATCCTAAGAGAAGGTCATCAACCAATGGAGCAACCACGACGTCCCAGGTACAATGAAAATCTAGCACCGACATTGGTACCTGCCTAACTAGCATTCCCATACTAGAGGATCCCTGGAACGCCCCCGTTAACCGAACAGGAGATGACGACAATCCTTGTAACCCCAGTTTAGAGTATAATTCATAACTCATCACTGTGGCCTGTGCAGCTGTGTCGACCACTGCCGTGACTGGCGTCGAACCAACTTGCACTGGGATGGTCATAGTCCAACCAGAAGAACGAGATAGAGCAATATCCCGGATCGCCACAGCGGGAGTCTCCGAAACATCTCTCTCTGTCACAGAGCCTCTCCATTTCCTCTGGCCACGGCGACTTACACTTGGGGCTGAGAACCGGCCACCGTTCCCAGCCCTTGAGCGTTTAAAGGACCCTGCGAGTATCGGGTTGGACAATTACGGCTTATGTGACCGAACTCCTCACAACTATAGCACCGTAATTGAGGTCTCGCGTTTCTCGTGGACTGTGCACATTGAGAACTCTTGTGTCCCACTTTCCCGCACGTGTAGCAGGTAATAGCAGTCGGGGTCCTCGAATTCTGGAGAGACTCCTTCACTTTCCCCTGGATGCACTCCCCAATTAAGGACTTTATAGTTGTCCTCAACTCCTCACTTAACTGCTTCTCGGTATCAGTTGCCCATATCATAGGCTCTGCACTCTGATCCAGGCCCACAGCCCGCACAGATTTCACAGCCAATGACTTGTGATTGTGCAAGGACAGAGTCACATACTTCAAAGCCTCTTGAATTGTTTGTGGCTCTTTCTCCATTGCAAAGGCAACTGCCTGTCGCTCCCGGCATCCTCGCAAAAAATGCTCCACACAAACAGTTTGAATAACACTGTCTGGGGCATCGGGATAGGCATTCAATGCCAAATAGTTGCATTTTTCCGCAAAATCCTCGAGTGTATCATCAGGACCCCGTTCCTCAACCTGCAACCGCCGCCTTACTGCTTGCGGAGGTTCGCGAATACCGTATCGCTTTTCCAAATTCTCCATTAATCTGTCCAAGTCTCCCTTGTCTCTTTCG